>CAWUFW010019670.1:0-177735 GCA_963921515.1 Calotriton arnoldi
TTTTAAATCGAAAATGTGGTTCGTCAACTGTAGGTTGATCAAAAGCTTCCTAATATTCATGAATCTAGTGGTTCAAATATACACACAGCTGTTACTGACACCTTTTTTGTTATCCTCTCAAAAACTACAACGCGGTTTTGCACCAAACAAAAGCAGATCTATTCATAGTAAATGTCTAAATTCAGATCAACTTAGTGTGAACTTGTTCAATGCTATTTTTACTGCATTGGCAGAACAAAAACCCCTATGGGCAGTGCTTATTTTACGCCAGTGTTTGCCGGTGGGGGCATCAGCACTTATTTTTACGCATCAGACATTTCCCTGGAGCAAGAGAGCGAAAAGTATACAAAGAGGGAATAATCAGGAAGAGAAATCAGGAAGAGAAATACTGAAAACCCATCGCCAGAGGAGAAAGCAGAAACCTGCAAGAGTGAGATGACGGGCGGGGAGTGTCTGGCAGCTTAAAAAAGGCCTGAGGTGGATTAAGGACTGGGCACTCTTGGTGTTCGTCACTCTGACATTTTATAGCGCAGGCCGCAGATGTCTGAGCAGGGCTTTGGGCACCGGCACTTAGGGGCAGATCTACAAGAAGGTGCAGCAGCGTGGCACCGCAAGCCCTTTGGCTGCACCACACTGCAGCACTTTCAGAGCACAGGAATGCGACATATTTACAATGATATGTCGCATTCCTGTGCTCTCCCCTGCACTGGCGCACAAACAGCTGCCATGCGCCGGCCCTGGCACCCTTGCACCATGGTGCAAGGATGCCTGCGCCATGGGGAGATTGTTTTTGTGCAGAAAGGGGCTCCTTCCTGCCCAAAAACAATCACTACAGGCATTTTCCTCTTTCAATGTGTGCTGTAGAATACAGCACGCATTGAAAGAGGAAAAAACGAGGAGAAATGAAAACATTTCTCCTCGTTGCGCCTGGCCACGCCACACGCGTAGCAAACTGACGCATTTCCAGGTTTACGATTTCTCGTAAATCTGGAAATGTCTGGTTCCATGGGTGTTGCATGGGAACACCCACAGCAACACCCATGGAACGCCCCTTTCATGCAAAGTGCTGCGTGTAAAGGGGCCATATTTACAAGGACAGGAAAAGTCACGCAGGGTGGCTTTTCCTGTCCTTGTAAATATGGGGCAGAGAAATGCGCTCCCAGTGCGTCACAAAAAGTGATGTACTGGCAGCGCAAGGGGCTTGTAAATCTGCCCCTTATTGTTTTACAAATAAAGCACTGAAAATGGGACCCCTTTGGATTAATCACCATAACTCACCCCACTTTGACCAATTACATGAAATTTAATTGAAATAGTCTGAGGTGGATGAGACAAGCATTTGCCAAATGTTATGCAGTTTCATTGTATGCAGGACTATTAGCAAACAAAAAACCTGTTTTCTGTGTAAATAGTCACTGAACCAAAATCATAGAGTTGCTGGCGCTGCCTCTGAAAGATGTAAATGTATTTGCACGACTTTTCTGTTCAAACAGTTCTGTGGTTTAAACATGTTTACAGGTCTAGGGGATATATTCACAAGAACGTGCGATAACTACCGCAAGAGTAGCGTAATGCAACTTTCTATATCGCAGCCTATCGCGGGAAAATAACCCTGTGTCAACGTGGAATTCACAACAAGGCGGTAGCAAGCGATAGTCTGCCGAAACCTCGGACAATGTCCGCGATACAACCACCACGATGGAGATAAAAACACAAACCACAACACCAAAAAACACGCGATGGGCCAAAGCGCGATGAGGAAACCAGCGACAAGCAGCGCCAGGCCTGCAACACACACCTGGCAGGCGTCAAAAATCACCATAAAAGTAGAAAAAACACCCACACACAAACTGACCAACACCCAAGCACCATGGAGGCAGCCGGAGCAGGCGCAGAGGACGAGCGCAACCCCACAAGCACCCCGGACGACCAGCCTGGGACCTCGGGGACAGGGAAGGGCAAGGACAAGAAGACGAGGAAGACAAGTTAAGTCCGCAGGCGAACAGGATCATAGTCACGGAGGTGATGGAACACCGTCAACAACTCTTCGTCACCTCCAACGTGTCATTGGGCACCAAAAATGGAATATGGCGGGACATCGTCGACAAGCTGAATGCCGTCGGAGAGCACAAGTGGACAATGGACGAGGTCAAGAGGCGATGGAATGACATCAAGCGGAAGACCAAGGAGAAACTCACCACCAACCAGAAGGCAGCAACGCAGACCGGAGGTGGGGGCCCAGCGCCACAGCTGGAGCTGGATGACATGGAGGAGCTGGTGTCGACAGTCATCAGTGTGGAGACTGTGGCTGGAGTCGGGGGACCGGACACTGCTCGACAGGACACAACACAACCGCAACAGGGTGAGTGACCACCAGGTACTGGGGGGACGGGGGGATATGGCCACAATGGCACACATGCACAAGCAAGCAGGGCACAGTGCACACCCACAATGACCCTGGGTCCTCGCCCAGACCCACAGACTGTCACAATGTACAATGCCATGCTGTCTGAATGTCAACCTGTACCATGCGGCTACATACATGTGGACACATTGTAATACACCATCTCCCTTCACATCACAGGGGCATCGTCAACACCTCCTGCAGAGCAGTCCCAGCCACTCTTCACTGATGACGAGGAGGACAACACCAGCATTGACACCCAAACCATCCAAGACATCATTGACCTCATCCGCCACTCACCTCCAGGAGCAGGGCAGCCCAGCTACATCGAGGAGACCCCACCCACCACCCAAACCACCCAGCAGGAGGCACCCACAGCCCCGGCACCCTCCCAAGTCCCCCAGGAACAACAAATGGCCTAACAACACCGTGTGCTGGAGGCCCAGAGGGAGACGGCTGAGCAGGTGCGGGTGGGGTTCGACCTCATGGCTACCAAACTGGACACCATCCTTGGGTGTCTAGGTCTGCCCCATGGTCTCCAACGAGCCCTGACTGACATCGCTGGAGTCATGACGCGGAGGGAAGAATACCTGTCCGCTCAGAGTGGCTCCAGCGATCCCAGCCGTGAGCTGGCACACATGCGCAGGCTCATGGAGGACATGGTGCGGATGGAGGTGGAGAGGATGGCAGCCACCGCTGAACATCAGCGAAATGTAGCTGGCATCTACCAGGCCCTGCATGTCCTCATCATGGCATTGCTGCCACAAGGCGTGGCGATGATGAATGCTGCTGCCCCCCCAACATCCACATCTCTGCCCCAGGATGGCAGGCGTATCCACTCCGGCACCTGATGTGTCACTGCCACACAGTGCGGCCGACAATCCTCCTCCGGCCCCTGATGTGTCAGTGGCACACAGTGCCGCATCCAGTACTGCAACACCCACAGGTGGAGCAGAGCACACATACTTTGTCCGCTCGCCATCGTAATCAGCCCCTTAGTTCTTTTAAAATGGACTTGCGACATATTTAATGCAGTGTTGTAGTGAATTACCTCTAACAACTGTTTGCTTCTTCGTTCTGTGATAATAAAGCTCTGCAAGCTGTCAGCATTTGTGCCACATGAAAGAGAACCAAGGATTTAAAGGGATTTGCCTAGGATCACACAATGTGGTTAACTGAGCAAGCTGGGATTATAACTCAAGTTTCTTGATTCCATGGCAGGCGTTTTAGCCCCCCAGCACATCTACCTGCAGGGTGATGTTTGCGGGCTGCTGCTGAATGGCCCGCTGTCTCTCAGGGGCTTGGAGAGGGCAACGTGGGTGACTTCACTTTTCCTGCTGCCACTGCTGGGCCTGTGCCAAACAGAGGTGTACAAGCACATGAAATAGCCATGAACACTGAGTTATGGTAAGGCAGCCGCAAAATGACATAATGGCAGACACAGTAGGCTTGACATGTGACTGCATCTGTTCACACCCTACTGCCCTTCCGGGTACTCAGGTCTGCCTAGAAAGTATTTAACTGTTCAAAAGGCCAGTCCACCCTCGAGCTCACCCTCCTATGGCCATGTTTTGTGATTGATCTGTCTCGGAAGTCAGTTACATTGAAACAGGGAAGGGCTAAACTCATACAACAGAAACGCCAAATTTAGGGCCAGTCAGGGACAGCGTCTTCTGTCCTTTTTGTGGCCACTAAAACAGGGAATGGCTAAGCTCATAGAACAGAAATGTATAGTTTATGGCCAGTCAGGGACAATGACTTCTGTCCTTATGTGGCCAATGGAAAACCCTGTGGACTGCTGTGAATCCAATGCAATAGCGCCTTGAGACCCTCACGGGTAAGTAGTGCGCTTTACAAATTCTGTGATTGATTGATTGATATGGATCACTTCACAGTGAGCATCTCAGAGTAGAGACACTCATTTCACCAAGAATGCACGCTTCGCAGTGAGTATGCTTCAGTAAAGATGCTCATCTCAGTAGGCATTGGCAAAGCCAATAGATCTATTCTATGCAGGGTCTATTGCTTTGTCAATTTCTTTAACCATCTTGTACAGCAGCATAGTTGAAAGTAAAAAAAAAAAGTGCTATGACACAGCAAGTATTGATTGCGCCATAGTGCTTTTTTTTAAACTTTCAGTCAACATGATTAAAAACATTGACAAAGCCAATAGATCTCACATAGGCAAGATCTATTGTCTTTGCCAGTGCTTGTTTTAAAAAGGCATGTACACGTTCCTTCCTTTGGTAGGAGTGTGGTTCTGATAAATTTCACATTTAACTGGGCCAATGCCAATTTCCCAGTTGTGAGAAGTTGGCCTGGTATATGATGTCCACTAATTAAAGTGGGCACCTGGCACCAGTCCAAACAAACCTTATGGTAATTGAAGAGGTCAAAGATATCCTTAGAAAGCTATCCAAGTGGTAGCTGTGGAGAGCAGCCTTCAGGCTTAGTCTTGAAGGAATGTTAAGCAGCTTGTTTTACCAGAATGCAACCTTAATGTATTGGTTAAATGAAAGGAGAACCACACAGTAGTTATAAAAATATGTATTTATTATTATAACCCACCTTAAATACCTCACAGTATCTGCTACACGCAGATAAACACAAAGCACACAATACTATAGCAGAGAAACAAACGTAAGTAGCACTAATACACAGTAGGCTCCAGGGGGAGACCAAACCATATACTAAAATAGTGGTATAAGAACCACGACTCGAGTCAAGACAGTGTCTAGAGGTTGTAGAATCGCTGGGACCCCAAGGAACCACCCAAGGTGAGTAAGTAGGGACCCCACAGAGGACGGGTGCAGTGTGAGAACACGACCGCGTGCTACGTACAATTCAATGGGAGAGTCGCGTTGCAGTTTTAGTGTTTAAGGACCCTTTCCAGTGGATTACGAAGAAACCCTTTAGAGCATAGAAGGTTGGAGAGCCACCCCACCCGTGGATACCGAAGTACCAGAGTTACCTATCCCAGAGAAGCCGGGTGCATAGGGTCGAGGTGGCTTCGGAAACCGCTGTCATTCTCAATGGGAGCCTTCAAAGAAATGCCACTACTGGAAAGAAGAAAAGTGTCCGGTGGAACCCACAGGTGGATTCTTGAAGGAAGGAACCTGAAAGCTGAGAGGACAGAGTCTGGGTCACTCAGGAGTGACCAGGGGCTCGGTAGACGAATGCCCACCGATGTCGGGTGCTTCAGGTGTGAAGAAGGAGACCTTGACTCTGCAGCCACGGGGACCAGGAGACGCCGAGGATGACCAGGAGCCGGATATGAGCTGTCCCACAAAGGATGTCGAGTGCTGAGGGGTCGGTGTCCGGCGGGAGCACCAACAAGCCTTGGCAGCAGCAACCCACGAAGAAGGTCGAGGAAGGTCAAAGTCTGGCCCAGCAAGGACCAGGAGACTCACCACAGCAGGCAACCAGGAGAGTCCAAGAAAATCAGTGTTGTCCCTCAAAGGGACTCACAGGCCGGAGGCACAGGAGTAGCGAGGGGACCTCTAGCAGTTTCAAAAAGTCACAGCTTGCAGGGCACAGAGTGCAAGGAGGCCAAAGGTCTTTGTACGAGATGTGAGCAGAGGTTGGGGCTATCAATAGCCCAATGCACTTAGTTGGGGAATGCCAACAAGCATATGCAATTGCAAAAGTATGCGGTGCACAAGAGTTCGGGTTATGCGGTCACCACAAGGGATACTGGCCTCAAACTCAGTGAGAGGGCAACTCGACCTCAAGTAACATAGGAACCCACCTCCTGTGTTGCTGGAGACTTCGGAGTCTGCAGGAGCTCAGAATCAGCAGATCAGTCAGTTGCGTTACGGTGCCTGCGAAAGCAGGGGAGTGACTCCTTCACCCCAAGGGAGATACTTCAGTTGTCCTTGATGCTCCACAGGTCCTGCACGGAGCCTGTATGGTGCACGGGCACAGACAATGCTTTGGACGGAGAGGGAGATGAAGTCGGGACCAGTCGAAGTCCAGCAAAGCCCAGAGTGTCCAGACGGTCGAAGTTCAGTTGTTTCTGGTATAGAATATTATCCACGTCGAATATAGGGTCCTACAGCTAGGTAAGCCCTTTTGTACCCATGGGAGAGGGTTGGACAGATTCAGGGGACCCTCCCAGGGGAGGGTCAGGACAGAGTGGAGGATACTCCCATGTCCTTTGTCCAGTTTTGCGCCAGAGCAGGAGCCAACGGCTCCCAGGACTGGTTTGAACTGGACTATGCACAGGGACACCAAGTGTGCCCCAAATGCAGACTTTCAGGCCCTTTGGGAGTGCACCCACCCAGCCCCAATACACTAAATCCTGTCTGGGAGGTGGTCACACCTCCCTGTGACAGGATGCCTATTGTCCTGCCTTCCCCTGCTCGAGCTTGGCTCAGCAGCAGGAGGGCAGAAATGTGTCTCTGGTCGGCAGCAACCATTTTGTGCTGCCTGGGTCGAGAAGGCTGGTACCGGAAAGACCAGTGAACCCACGAAGCTCGCTTCAGAAGGGTGGAATCATACCTCCCACACTGGTTACCGGTGTGGAGGTATGATTCCAAGGTGTTTGATACCACACACAACATGTTTTGTTGCAGCCGTTTTCGTGATCGCATTTTACGCGAGCGTATAATGCACCTCTACCTATATGTCTGGCTGTGTCACCGACAACCCGGGAGAATGGTCTCTGAAGGCTGCAGAGGGGCTCTGCTCATGCAAGGGCACCCTCTCACGTAAAACCCAATACCCTGCCTTCAGGATTGACAAGGCCTGCTAGAGGGGTGACTGATAGGTTTTAAGTGTAGTGACCTATATATATAGTAAACCCACATCTAAAGTAAGTGGTGCAAGCACCAGCTTACACAGGCTGCAATGGCAGGCCTGTAGTCCCATTTTGCATGGCCTCTCATGGGTGGCATAATACATGCTTCAGCCCATGGGAGGCCTCTAGGGTACCTATGCCCTGGGTACATGTGTACAATATACTAGGGTCTGACAAGGGTACCCCAGTATCCAATCTGGAGTGTACCTAAGTACATGCATAACATTTTAAGGAGAAAGCAGATAGACTGGGGTCCTGATTAGAAGGATCCCAGTCAGACTAGTCAAAAACAGTGTAACATCAAGCAAAAAGTAGGGGTTACCATAAGAAGCAGATCCTACTCTCCTACACAACCCCCCCCAAACGTAAGGACATTAAACTAACCTTGACCAGTTGAGTCTTCATGTTCTAAGTGGAAATATCTGGAGAGTCCATCTGCATTGGCATGGTTACTCCCAGGTCTATGTTCCACTGTATAGTCCATCCCCTGTAGGGAAATGGACCACCTCAAAAGTTTGGGGTTTTCACCCTTCATCTGTTTTAGCCATAACAGGGGCTTATGGTCTGTCTGAACAATGAAGTGAGTGCCAAACAAGTATGGCCTCAGCTTCTTCAGATCCCAAACCACAGCAAAGGCTTCCCTCTCAAGGGCTGACCAACATTTCTCTCTGGGGGTCAACCTTCTGCTAATAAAAGCTACTTGTTGATCCTGACCCTCTGCATTAAGTTGTGACAACACAGTCCCTACCCCCAACTCAGATTCATCTGTTTGGACAATGAATTGTTTGGAATAGTCAGGACTTTGCAGAATGGGAGCAGTGCACATGGCCTGCTTGAGGTCATCAAATGCCTTCTGACAGCTAACTGTCCACTGAACTTTCTTGGGCATTCTTTTTGATGTAAGATCATTCAAGGGAGTCACTATAGACCCATATCCTTTTACAAATCTTCTGTAGTACCCTATCAGGCCCAAGAAAGCTCTGACCTGAGTCTGGGTAGTGGGAGCAATCCAGTCCATGATGGTCTGGATTTTGCTCTGCAATGGTTGAACCTGGCCTCCACCCACAAGGTGGCCCAGGCACACAACCTTACTCTGCCCTATCTGGCACTTGGTGGCCGTGATAGTGAGACCTGCTTTCTGCAGTGCCTCCAAAACATTCTTCAGGTGGAGCTAAAGACAGCTATATCATCAAGATATGCTGCACTATAGGCTTCCAGGCCTGTAAGGACTTTATTCACCAGCCTTTGGAATGTTGCAGGTGCATTTTTCAAACCAAAGGGCATCACAATGTATTGATAATGCCCACTAGGGGTTGAAAATGCTGTTTTGGGTTTGGCATCCTCAGCTAGTCTGATTTGCCAATATCCAGCAGTGAGGTCAAATGTGCTCAAGAACTTGGCTGAGGCCAAAGTGTCAATGAGTTCATCTGCCCTAGGAATAGGGTGAGCATCAGTCCTAGTGACTACATTGAGCCCCCTGTAGTCCACACAAAACCTCATTTGTCACCCACCCTGGGTATGATGTTTGGGTACCAGGACCACTGGACTAGCCCAGACTATCTGAGGGTTCAATCACTCCCAATTCCAGCAACTTTTGGACCTCAGTCCTGATGCAATCTCTGACATGGTCAGGCTGCCTGTAAATCTTATTTTTAACAGGTAGGCTTTCACCTGTGTCCACTTCATGGGTACACCAGGTGGTCGGACTAGGAGTCAAAGAAAACATATGCCTATATTGATTGAGGACTGTTCAGTGAGGCTGCCTGCCAAAGCTACACCGTCAACGGAGCAATCATCAGGGTTCTGTGAGAGGAGGTCAGGGAGTGGGTCACCCTCTTCCTCCTGTCCCTCATCAGTAGCCATGAGCAAGCCCATGTCTGCCCTGTCCACATAGGGTTTGAGCCTCTTTACATGGAGCCCCCTATGGGGGCTCCTGGGAGTTCCAAGGTCCACCAGGTAGGTGACCTCTCTCTTTTGCTCAAGTATAGTATGGGGTCCACTCCATTTGTCCTAGAGGGCTGCTGGGGCCACAGGCTCCAACACCCAATCTTTCTGTCCTGGCTGATAAACAGTCAGTACAGCCTTTTGGTCATGCCAAGCTTGCCTCAAGGTTTTTGCTGGCCTTCTTCATGTACTCTGCCATCCTGGAGCGGAGACCAAGTGCATAGTCCACAATGTCTTGCTTAGGTGGTTTGAGAGGTAACTCCCATCCCTCCCTTACTAAACACAGGGGACCCCTAACTGGATGCCCAAACAGAAGTTCAAAAGGGCTGTAACCAACCTCCTTCTGTGGGACCTCTCTGTAGGCAAAGAGAAGGCAGGGCAACAGGACATACCATTTTCGCCTAAGCTTTTCTGGGAGGCCCATGATCATGCCCTTGAGGGTTTTGTTTAATCTCTCAACTAACCCATTGCATTATGGGTGATAGGGTGTGGTGAACTTGTAGTTCACTCCACACTCCTTCCACATAGCAGTAATATAACTTGACATGAAGTTTGTACCTCTGTCAGTTAAGACCTCCTTGGGGAAACCCACTCTGGAAAAAATTCCCAGGAGGGCCCCGCCCACCATAGGAGCTGTGGTTTGTTCTAAGGGGTATTGCTTCTGGATACCTAGTGGCATGGTCCACCACCACTAGTATGTAACTGTGCCCAGATGCACTAGGAGGGTTCATGGGACCAATTATGTCAATCCCAACCCTCTCAAAGGGAACCCCCACCACAGGTAGTGGTATGAGGGGGCCTTTGTGGTACCACCTGACTTACCACTGGCTTGACAGGTGGTACAGGAGCGACAAAACTCCTTTTTGTCCTCTGACATGTGAGGCCAGTGAAAGTGAGGGACAAGCCTGTCCCAAGTCTTGCTTTGGCCTAGGTGTCCTGCTAAGGGAATGTCATGTCCCAAGGTGAGTAGGAAGCCCCTAAACTTCAGAGGTATGACCAACCTCCTGGTGGCACCAGGCTTGGGTCTCTACCCTCTGAGTAAAGGAGTCCCTCATCCCAATAGATCCTGTGGGATCCACTGACACTCCCAGCAGCCTCAGCAGCAGCTTGCTGTCTGAGGGGTTCGAAAGAGGGGCAGGTTTGCTGCTCCTGGCTCAGATCTGCCCTGGAAGAGCCCCCTGTCCCCAAGAACTCAACCTGATCAGGTTCCAGTTCATCTGAGACAGTTCCTTCACAAGGACTGAAATCATCTTCCTCCAGAGACTGACCCTTACTCTGAGCCTGGGGGGAAGACACAGCCTTACCCCTCCTGCTCCTTCTCTTGGAAGGCACCTGGTCCATTTTTCCAGAATCCAGGGCCTGTTCAGTAGAAGTCAGTTTGGCCTGTGACCTGGTCACAGGAAACACATCTGCAGAGATGCCCAGCATTGCTGCATGAGTCCTAAATTCCTCCTCAGCCCAGGCTGAAGTTTCCAAATCATTGCCCAACAAGCATTCCACTGGAAGGTCTGAGCTAACCACAACTTTCTTTGGGCCAGTTACCCCTCCCCAGCTGAAATTAACAACTGCCAAGGAATGATCAGTCCTGACATTGTTAGCATTGGTCACTTGGTACATCTCACCAAGTATGATCTGGTCAGGGCCCACAAGATCTTTTGTCACCATAGTGACACTTGCACCTTTGTCTCTGTATGCCATGGCCTCCTTGCCATTAATCAAAGGCTGTTGCCTGTATTTGCCCAGGTTACTGGGACTGACAAATAAGGTGGCAATATGCATGCCACCATCACAGACAAGTACAGCCTGTGCTGGAGTTCTTACCAAGCCAGAACCCATCTCAGAGCCCAAGGTTAACCCTACTATTCCTTGTTCCCTGTACCACCACTTTAAACTGTACTAGGGGGAGCAGATGCCTTAGGGGCAGTGGTGGTTGTAGTCGAATCCTTGGCCTTTGGACAATTGGCATCTTTTGTCCAATGGGTCTTTTCTTTACATAAGTAACACCAAGGTTTCTTTTTGCCTTTTCCTTTGTTGGACTGTGACTCCCCCCCCAAATGCAGGTTTTTGGGGCCCTGATGAAGACTTTTGATCTTTACCCTTGTCCCCACCCTTATCTGAAGTTTTAGCATCTTGCTTCTTTTGGTCACCACCAGTGTTCTGGTTTTTCTGCTTCACCCTGGTTCTGACCCACTTATCTGCCTTCTTTCCTATTTCTTGGGGAGAAGTCAGATCAGAATCAACCAGGTATTGATGCAACAACTGATTTTGGCAATTATTAAGGATCTGCTCCCTCATAATCAAACTGTACAATCCCTTAAAATCATTCACTTTGCTGCCAAGCAACCAGCCTTCCAGAGCCTTAATGGCACTGTCCACAAAGTCTACCCAGTCCTGATTCTGTGCCTTCTGTGTGTCTCTGAACTTAATCCTGTACTGTTCAGTGGTTAAGCCAAACCCATCAATGAGAGCACTCTTCAGGACTGAATAATTGTCAGCATCCTCTTCTTTAACAGTGAGGAGCTTATCTCTACCTTTGTCAGCAAAGGAGAGCCACAAGATAGCTGCCCACTGCTCTTGGGGGACCCTTTGTACTTTACAGGCCCTCTCTAAAGCAGTTATCCACTTATGGATGTCATCCCCAACATGGTAGGGAGGGACAATCTTGCTCAGGTTCCTATTATCAAAGGAATGTTCGTAGGGACACTGTTGCTGCCACCATGGGACTCTAGTCCCAACTTTTTCCAGCTCTCTGGACTTCTAGGGACTCTTTATCAAGGGCCAATTGCTCTTGCCTGAGCCTAAGCCTAGCTTTCTCAAGTTCAAGAAATTGGTAATCCCTGTACCAAGGGTGGTCCCTCTTGCTAGTTACAGAGGTCCCTACAGACTGTCCTGAGTAATGTGATTCTGCAGAGGGAGATCTAGAGCTCCTTGGTAAACTCTGCACTCTTCCAGGAGGGGTGAAGAGGGGGCCATTTTGGCCTTCTTCAGCATCTCACTGAATATCTGAGTTGTCCAGGTGGGACCCATCTTGGTCCTCCTGGCCAAGGTTTGAGTCTAGGTCATAAAAGGTGTCACCTCCTGACCTGTCTTCATTCCCTGTCCCACCCACTATGTCCTGTTCATCTGACCCAGGGGTCTTCCTAAGGTCATCTAACAGTAACACCTCAATAAGACGTTGAGTGTTGGCACTTCTCCCTGTCTTCAGCTTTCTAGATGCACACATGGCTTTCAATTCTTGGAATGAAAGCTCACTGTATCTAGAAGGCAGAGAGCCACCTGTGGCTTCTCCTTTAGTAGACATACTAAGTGTGGTGTGGTGTGTGCACCTACCTAACCTAATGGGAAACTCTCTTCGGTTGGAGAAAGGGTGTGCTAAACCCTTAACTTACCCAACCCCAAGTTCAGTAGAACTTACTTATCTAAGCTAGAATTATATGTACCTAGTACTTAGTGGTTTTCAGTTAATCAATACAAAGATGTATCTGGTAAAACAATGCAGGCTTGAATCCCAACCGCTGCACACCAATGTGAGAAGTTGGCCTGGTATATGATGTCCACTAATTAAAGTGGACTCCTTGCACCAGTCCAAACAACCCTTATGGTGATTTAAGAGGTCAAAGATAACCTTAGAAAGCTATCCAAGTGGTAGCTGTGGAGAGCAGCCTTTCAGGCTTAGTCCTGATGGAATGTTAGGCAGCTTGTTTTACCAGAATGCAACCTTAATGTATTGGTTAAATGAAAGGAGAACCACGCAATAGTTATAAAAATATGTATTTATTATTAGAACCCACCTTAAATACCTCACAGTATCTCCTACACGCAGATAAACACAAAGCACACAATACTGTTGCACAGAAACAAACGTAAGTAGCACTAATACACAGTGGGCTCCAGGGGGAGACCAAACCATATACTAAAATAGTGGTATAAGAACCACGACTCAAGTCAAGACAGTGTCTAGAGGTTGTAGAATCGCTGGGACCCCAAGGAAGCACCCAAGGTGAGCAAGTAGGGACCCCACGGAGGACGGGTGCAGTGTGAGAACACAACTGCGTGCTACGTACAATTCAATGGGAGAGACGCGGTTGCAGTTTTAGTGTTTAAGGACCCTTCCCAGTGGAATTATGAAAAAACCCTTTAGAACATAGAAGGTTGGAGAGCAACCCCACCCATGGATACCGAAGTACCAGAGTTACCTATCCCAGAGAAGCTGGGTGGATAGGGTCGAAGTGGCGTCGGAAACCGCCGTCGATCTCAATGGGAGCCTTCAAAGAAATGCCACTGCTGGAAGAAAGAAGAAAAGTGTCCGGCGGAACCCACAGGTGTATTTTTGAAGGAAGGAACCTGAAAGCAGAGGGGACAGAGTCTGGGTCACTCAGGAGTGACCAGGGGCTCGGTAGACAATGCCCACCGATGTCGGGTGCTTCAGGTGTGAAAAAGGAGACCATGACTCTGCAACCACGGGGACCAGGAGACGTCAAGGACAACCAGGAGCCGGATACGAGCTGTCCCATGAAGGATGTCGAGTGCTGAGGGATTGGTGTCCGGTGGGAGCACCAACAAGCCTTGGCAGCAGCAACCCACGAAGAAGGTCGACGAAGGTCATGGTCTGGCCCAGTAAGGACCAGGAGACTCACCACTGCAAGGGGAGTCAGGGCAGGCCTGGAGCAACCAGGGGAGCCCAAGAAAATCAGTGTTGTCCTTTAAAGGGACCCACAGGCCGGAGGCACAGGAGTCGCGAGGGGACCTCTAGCAGTTTCACAAAGTCACAGCTTGCAGTGCACAGAGTGCGAGGAGGCCAAAGGTCTTTGTACAAAATGTGCGCAGAGATTGGGGCTATCAATAGCCCAATGCACTTAGTTGGGGAAAGCCAACAAGCATATGCAATTGCAAAGGTAAGCGGTGCACAAGGGTTCGGGTTATGCGGTACCCACAAGGGATACTGGCCTCAAACTCAGTGAAAAGGCAGCTCAACCTCAAGGAACGTAGGAACCCACATCCTGTGTTGCTGGAGCCTTCGGAGTCTGCAGGACCTCAGGATCAGCAGACTGGTCAGTTTTGTTATGGTGCCTGTGAATGCAGGGGAGTGACTCCTTCACCCCAAGGGAGATACTTCAGTTGTCCTTGATGCTCCACAGGTCCTGCACAGAGCCTGTATGGTGTACGGACAGAGACGATGCTTTGGACGGAGAGGGAGACGAAGTCGGGCCCAGTCGAAGTCCAGCGAAGACCAGAGTGTCCAGACGGTCGAAGTTCAGTGGTTTCTGGTTCAGAATCATGTCCACGTCGAATCTAGGGTCCTACAGCTAGGTAAGCCCTTTTGTACCCACGGGAGAGGGTTGGACAGATTCAGGGGACCCTCCCAGGGGAGGGTCAGGACAGAGGGGAGGATACTCCCATGTCCTTTGTCCAGTTTCGTGCCAGAGCAGGAGCCAACGGCTCCCAGGACTGGTTTGAACTGGTCTATGCACAGGGACAACAAGTGTGACCCAGATGCAGACTTTCATGCACTTTGGGAGTGCACCCACCCAGCCCCAATACACTAAATCCTGTCTGGGAGGTGGTCACACCTCCCTGTGACAGGATGCCTATTGTCCTGCCTTCCCCTGCTCGAGCTTGGCTCAGCAGCAGGAGGGCAGAAATGTGTCTCTGGTCGGCAGCAACCATTTTGTGCTGCCCGGGTCGAGAAGGTTGGTACCGGAAAGACCAGTGACCCCACAAAGCTTGCTTCAGAAGGGTGGAATCATACCTCCCACACCGGTTACCGGTGTGGAGGTATGATTCCACGGTGTTTGAGACCAAACACGACATGGTTTGATGCAGCCGTTTTTGAGATAGCATTTTACGCAAGCATTTAATGCACCTCTACCTATATGTCTGGCTGCGTCACCAACAACCCATGAGAAAGGTCTCCGAAGGCTGCAGAGGGGCTCTGCTCATGCAGGGGCACCCTCTCACGTAAAACCCAGCACCCTGCCTTCAGGATTGACAAGGCCTGCTAGAGTGGTGACTGTTTTAAGTGTAGTGACCTATAGATATAGTAAACCTATATCTAAAGTAAGTGGTGCAAGCACCAGCTTACACAGGCTGCAATGGCAGGCCTGTAGTTCCATTTTGCATGGCCTCTCATGGGTGGCATAATACATGCTTCAGCCCATGGGAGGCCTCTGGGGTACCTATGCCCTGGGTACATATGAACTATATACTAGGGACTGACAAGGGTACCCCAGTATCCAATCTGGAGTGTACCTAAGTACATGCATAACATTTTAAGGAGAAAGCAGATAGACTGGGGTCCTGATTAGCAGGATACCAGTCAGACTAGTCAAAAACAGTGTAACATCAAGCAAAAAGTAGGGGTAGCCATAAGAAGCAGATCCTAATTTCCTACACCAGTAAATCCTTCTGCCTTCGACAGGAATAAAAAATACAGCATTCTGGATTTTTTGGAAAGCCTCTGTGTGAATGGAGGTTTTGGGGAGATGCTGTCCCACAAATACATTTTGCTATTAAAATAAATGTAGTCAAACAAATCATTTAACAGCGCAATCCTCCAATTGTATTGACCCAGAAACAGAAATTTCATAGGCACCACAGAATCAATACATTTGAAATATTCCAAGAATCCAGTGCCTGCTACTATACTCAGTAGTAATTCGCAGCAGTAAACGATGTATTTACCGAAAGAGAACTGTGTGCCGCTCTCTTTAGGGTCCTTTTGGGGCGGATAGGCTGATAACACCTGTACCACGCCAATCATGCCTTTACTGCACCCCTCGAGCACTTTCAAGGCATGACTTCAGCAAAGCCCTGATTTATTCCAGCACCAGTTTGACCAATGACTTCTGTTTTTTAGGTCGAGCGTAGACAGCGCTTGCGCTGTCTGGAAGATCTGTTGTATGTATTTTGTGGGCTCTGGAGATCAGCCCCAGGACTTCTCCGCTTCTGCTTTTGCTTAGGGACTTTTGTTTCTGTTCAACTGCCTCTATTTAACTGTCTTGATAGAAAACGACCAGTAGAGGTCAGTAAAATATCAGGATTGCTTTAGCATTCCCTAGATTCCAGGCCATAGAAACTTGTCTTCCACGAGCACCCGTTGACAATAATACATTTTTTTCAAATCTTTTTTTTTTCAGTGATATGACCACCGAAGGCCCTGATTTTATATTAAAAACAGAGCTTTGGACAATACCATTTCCCGCTGATAGGCAGTAATTCTCTCCATGTGTTCCCATACCTAGTGTGTTCCGCAGTTTGGTGCTTACTTTCCCTCCATGTTAAAGAACAGTAGATGTTTCAGCACCCAGGATAATGTGCTCCATAGCTAAATACATATAAGGTCCCAAAGGCGAGACCGATTACATTGCAAATGCTTGTTTTTTCAGTTCGCAGACCGCTTCCCTTTTGAAGTAATTACGATCTTTAGAGGCCTATGAAATCTCAGCTGGCCTCCAATGAGTGCAAAGGTTTTTTGATTGCGTCATAGTTCTCCGATAAAGCCCCAAAAGAACATGCTGTTTTCTCAATCCTTGCCCCCAGTCCCAGTGAAGTTTTACTGTAGCGATGAACGGAAAATCCATATGGGTTTAAAGATAGGAACCCGTTTGGATCAACAACCATAACATCACCCACCTAATCAGGGCTTTAACTGGGCCGGGTCCTGTCGGTGCTCAGTACCGGCAGTTCTAAAAAGCAGGTGCTGACAAGGGTCTCTATCGGGCTCTCCATTTTTGCCCTCAGGGTGAAAAAAAAAATCTTAAATCTACAGTTGTACCACCCTTCACTGCCTTTGATGTAACTTCAAAGAGACTCCGTATAGTTCTTTCCCAGTCTCATCATTTCAGTACTGAAGCATTTTTAATATTCTATACAAGGAAGCCATAGTTGTTGTTTATTTAGCTTACACAACTAACAACCATTGGCAAAGCCAATAGCCCGGACTTGTAGGTGTAGTGTTACTTGTTGTATTATATATCTGGATGCAGTGAGAGAAGCAACAAAATACCAGTCGGACGGGCACACTATGCTAAGCACAGATTTTTAGCTGGCATATTTTTAAGCCACGCCCTTAATTACAGCTACCACACCCCTTTGAGAGACCCTCTTGGTTTTTTCATTCCACTTAAAGCCCATTTCGAGCGTGCCTGTGAAAGGAGGATTGCACTATACTCCAAACAGTCATTTTTGTAAATCAATATTTTCTAAAGAGCAAAACTTCATGCCGGGTGTGTTTCTGAATACCACTGTTCTCTGAAGTTTTACAGCATTTTAGGGCTGTGACTTTCGGTTTAATTTCTCCGTTCATTGTACATTTAAAACAAAATATTAACAACGTCCTTCCTTTGGCGGGAGGTTGATTTGTTTAAGTTTGACAGTTAATTGGGCAGATACTCCTCTTTCCGACAGGGATAAACAAGCATTGTCAAATGCCTTTGGTTTCACCGATGTGATTAATAATAAGCTGTTTTTTGTTGTAATTTGTAGCTTGCTGGGTAGTTCTACAATATAAGTTACAGAAAGTCTTTTAAAGTGTTGTGACTTGTTTATGTACAAAAAGTCAATATATTGTGCTGTTACTAGTGGGATAGTATGGGTACGTAATAGCAAAATTTTAAAAATGAAATTAAAGAGGGAAATAATAGAATTAATTGATGAAATAGCAATATATGTGTTTAGAGGAGTTCTGGCAACTTTTGGGCCCTGTGCAGTGCACCTGCTGCACCATTCAAATCATGTCCCTAGTGCCTGCAAGATAACTGCATTTGTGACCGCCTATTTAGTAGTAAAATATAGCAATATTTGGTGTTTAGAGTACTTATGACAACTTTTAGCCCCGGTGCCACTGCACCTGCTGCACCATTCAAATCATGACCCTATTGCCTGTAAAGTAACTGCACTTGTGCCTGCCTGTCTAGTAGTAAAATATTGCACTATTTGGTGTTTAGAGGGGTTCCTAGAGCTTTGGGTCCTGGTGTCACTGCACCTGCAGCACCATTGAAATCATGGCCGTAGTGCCTGCTAGATAACTGCACTTGTGACTGCCTGTTAAGTAGTAAAATTTAACAATATTCTGCATTTAGTGGGGCCCCTAGAGCTTTTGGCCCCGGTGCCACGGCAGCTGCTGCACCATTCAAATCAAGTCCCTAGTTTTAACTGCAAGGTAACTACACTTGTGACTGCCAGTTGAGTTTTAAATTTTACCAATAATCTGGGTTTAGTAGGGTCTCTAGAGCTTTTGGCCCTAGTGCCACTGCACCTGCTGCACCATTCAAATCAAGTCCCTTTTAAATGCAAGGTAAGTGCAATTGTGACTGCCTGTTTAGTAGTCATATATAGCAATATTATGTGTTTAGAGGAGTTCTGACAACGTTTGGGCCGGTGCTATTGCACCTGCTGCACCATTCAAATAATGACCCTGTTGTCTGCAATGTAACTGCACTTGTGGTTGCCTGTTTAGGAATAAAATATAGAAATATTAGGTGTTTAGTAGGGAGACTGGAGCTCTTGGTCCCCGTGCTGCTGCGCTATTGAAATCATGACCCTAGTGCTTGCTAGATAACTGCCTGTATAGTAGTAAAATATAGCAATATTTGGTGTTTATTGGAGTTCTGACAACTTTAGGCCCCAGTGCCACTGCACCTGCTGCACCATTTAAATCAAGCCCCTTTCAGCTGCAAGATTACTGCAATTGTGACTGCCTTTTTAGTAGTAAAATATAGCAATATTAGGTGTTTAGTGGAGTTATGACAACTTTTGGGCCCGTTGCCACTGCACCTGCTGTGCCATTCAAATCATGACCCTAGTGACTGAAAGAGAACTGCATTTGTGACTGCCTGTTTAGTAGTAAAATATAGCAATAATTGGTGTTTAGTAGGGTGCCTGAAGCTTTTGGTCTCGGTGCCACTGCACCTGCTGCACTATTGAATCATGACCCTAGCGCTTGCTAGATAACTGCACTTGTGACTGCCTGTTTAGCTGTAAAATATAGCAATATTGGGTGTTTAGAGGAGTTCTGACAAATTTTGGGCCCGGTGCCACTGCACCTGCTGCTCCATTCAAATAATGACCCTGTTGCCTGCAAGATAACTGCACTTGTGACTGCCTGTTTAGTAGTAAAATATAACAATATTTGGTGTTTAGTGGAGTTATGACAACTTTTGGCCCTGGTGCCACTGCACCTGCAGCACCATTTAAATAAAGCCTCTTTCAACTGCAAAGTAACTGCAATTGTGACTGTCTGTATAGTAGTAAAATATAGCAATATTAGTTGTTCAGAGGAGTTCTGACATCTTTTAGGCCTGGTGCCACAGCACCTGCTGCACCATTCAAATCATGACCCTGTTGTCTGCAAAGTAACTGCCCATGACTGCCTGTTTAATAGTAAAATAGAGCAATATTAGGTGTTTAGTGGGGTGCCTAAAGGTTTTGGTCCTGGTGTCACTACACCTGCTGCTCCATTGAAATCTTGACCCTGTTGTCTGCAAGATAACTGCACTTGTGACTGCCTGTTTAGTTTTTAATTTTACCAGTAATCTGGGTTTAGTGGGGTCCCTAGAGCTTTTTGGCCCCGGTGCCACTGCACCTGCTGCACCATTCAAATCAAGTCCTTTTTAACTGCAAGGTAACTGCAATTGTGACTGCCTGTTTAGTAGTCAAATATCATTAAGATCAATGGGGCCACCCTGTATTCCTTGGAACCTGGGTTAATAGTTATAAAGCTACAAGTGCTTCCGTTGGGTAAGTACCACGGGGTACTGGTTCAGAACCTGATTATTTCTTTCACAAGCAATAATGATTTTGCACTAGACTATTATAAATGTACCACACCCCAGTAAGTTTTTATCAAAAATATATATTTATTAAATTATTTGTTCTGTTTTTTATTTTTCTCGTCAATTGTGTAAACAATTTTATACAAAAAGATAATACCAATGGGGGCTGTCTGACAAAGAAAACACAATAACAAATACACAGACAATTCAATGGGTGACTGTGGTGACATATAGTGCAAATGGGTGACCTTTCAAATTCAAACAATAAACAAGACAATAACATAAATTCTCCGTCCTTTTCAGGTCTTTCACTTTAGCTAGTCCTATTTCTTAAATTTATTGCTATAGTGAGCCAGGACATGAGATGGTTGTACGTCGACGTTTTGACCCTGTATATATATATGTGTTTGTAGATACATCAAGTAGGGTCTTCTTCAGGACAAAAGAAGGAAGTGCGACAGCCTATTCAAAGGAAAATGAAATTCCTATTAGTATGGTGTGGAATAAAGAAGTACAATGTGTGAGCCGCCATACTCTTGGGGTACTCACCCTTGGTGGTTGGGAATTCACAAGATTAAATCTATTAACTCCTCCGAGCCCGGAAGGAGTTTTTTATTCAAGGATCATCTGAAAAATGGTTAGAGTGCCAGTTACTATCTGCATCCCTACATGTGTATGGTTAATACTCTATGCAGTTGCTGCATCCGTTATATGTACTTACCAATCAACCAGCTGTTCAAACTTTAGCTGTGTACCTGTAATGAGAGGGAAAGGCTAAGTGTACTCCTCTCCCTTTGGTAAAACAAGTCCACACATGGACTCCCAAAGATGACCCCTCAATGTAAGGTCTTAGAAACTCACCCCTCTGGATATGCTCGTCGGCCTCCAGGGGGTAGTGGGTTCAAAGTAACAGTAGTATTCAGTCCTTAGAGATCGTCAAGTTTTGATGCCAAAGTCCATCAGTGGTTGCTTCCCAAACCACCTTAAATACTGGAGGCAACATGAACATAAAATTAATTAAAGAAACTAAGCGCTCAGTGGTGCAACTACATGCTCCTGCCTACCCGCATCCCAACAACAGTCATAGTCTCCTTACCTGTATTCTCGAATGTCTCTCACCAACTCGCGGTCAAGTGAGCTGCGGCTGGTGTTCCCTGCTTAAATGGATTGCTGGGACACCACGTGACGATGTCACATGGCCGAGTGAGGTTTGCTGTTCGTGAATGCTAACGTGACGGCCATCTTGACCTCTGTTGCCCTGTCAGGATACACGTGAGTGGTCAACAGTCTTCTTTTTTAGGGGACAAGACTTGGAACCCGAACAGAGGGAGGGGGCAAGAGCAGAATTGGGGCAGGTCACTGGGATGGAACCGGGGAGGCAACTCTCAGAGGGGGAACAACAGAGTCAGGTTCTTCCCAGAGGAATCACACGGTGAAATACAGACCTGCAGAGAGACATACAGATAGTAAATCTTGAACAGCCACCCATTCCGAGTCTGTCCAATGACCGCATGAACCCCATCATGAATCTATCAAAGTACACTCACAGAGTCAGAAAAAAGGATCCTCACTAAGGGACTATCTTTTATCTCCACGACCCCTCCAGATTCATTTAGCAGCAAGGTTGAATTACAACACTTTGTTCGAAAGATCAGACTGAAGTGTTACTTTATGACAAACCCTGTACAGAACAGGCTAAATGCTGCAACACCATTTAGAACTTCCTCTCATTTCACGCCAGAGGCGCATATGGTATCCCATAAAATCTTGGCTTAGGAGCAGATTGTTTTGAAAGAAGTAATGGAGGTTTTAAAGAACAGAGATTACATCAAATACAATGTAACGAAGCCAGAGAGAGACAGCTTAATGACCCTGAAAAACAATCATGACATTGTCATAAAGGCAGCTGATAAGGGCGGTGCAATAGTTATAGAAGATACAACTGATTATGTTCAGGAAATTGTGAAATAATTGGGGGTTCAAGACAGTTACCTTAAAATTGCAAGAGGCCGATGAGCATATCCAGAGGGGTGAGTTTCTAAGACCTTACATTGAGAGGTCATCTTTGGGAGTCCATGTGTGGACTTGTTTTACCAAAGGGAGAGGCGTACACTTTGGGGCATATTCACAAGGAGATATCGCCGAATTAACGGCACTTTATCGCAGCCAAAGTCGTGATAAATTTACCTCCCCATTCACAAGCCGGTGTTAACAGCCCACAGCACCAGTTTACCAGCGATAGCAGCCTCAAAAAACATCGCCACAGAGGACTCGCGCAACTATCGCTAATGAGATGCAGAGTAGGCGTTCCCGTGCCAAAAGCTGAGACAACATCACACCTCAACATTCACAACGACCAGCCACATCGGCGATAAAAACACAAAACAGGCGATAAGGCGCGATAGCACCAGGAAATTTACACCTGCTCTGACCTGGTATAAAGTCGGACGGCAGCCAGCACCACAAAAGGGAGCACAGCCCAGGGCCACATCCGAAGGACAACAGATGCCATGGAGCCACTCATCATGCAGCCCGGACACCCAAGAGGGCCACAACACCCACCGCCACCACCCCAGGACCCCAACCCACACCCGGAACACCACCCCCCGGAACACCACAGACGCAGCGCAGACAAAGACAGCGGAACCCCAGGAAACGTACCAGCCGCACAGACCCAACATCTGACAATGTCACAGGCTGAAAGGGACAACCAACCTACGCATCCTGACCATCATCGCCTAACAGGCCTACGGCACCAACACAGCGGACAACCAACATCCCACCCCACACAAAGCTGCTGGCTTGGCTGCACCTGTTGGCCCCTGGTACCCCCCAAACAAAACCCGCCAGAGTCGGAGGAGTCACACAGCCAGCCACATCCAAGTCCCCCACACCTGTCCTGCACATCACCATCACCCTGGTACCCCAGTCCCCATACGTACAACACAATGCGCAGGCTCCGCTGGAGACCAAGCAAGGACCATACGCCTTAGCAGGATACACGCACGTGTTGGGGGCAATCCACAGCACACATGTACTACCTGTGCCCCCTGGTGACACAGCACACAATCACCTCAACAGGAAGCACACGTCTCACATCAATGTGCATGCAACAACAGAACACCGTGGAACCTCCAACAATGTTGCCTTCAAATACACAGCCAGTGTGCATGATACCTTCATCCTCCGACAGTCCATCATCAACCAGCGTTCCCAGGATGCCAACAAGGGAAATGCACAGCCCCTTGGCAATATCCAAATGAACACCCCACACACCTCAACTCCACAACCATGCAACTAACAACTCTGGCAATGCACACATCACAAAATCACATACAACAGGCACAACAACATGCCCACCCACCAAACACAACAGAACAACTTACAATGTTCACATGGGCAAGCCCTGAACATGAGCCAGCAACGGCATGGCACCACAGCCACATAACAGCCAAATGTGGGGAGAGGTGGCAACCAGGCATGTGTGAAGGATGCAGTAGAACCATTATTGGGAAAGTACACAATGCCAAGAGTGGCGGAGATGTGCTGGACACACCGCAGTATGCAGAACACACCCCTATCCATGGCGACATACACCGCTGGTGTATGGAGTGTAGTGGACAGTGGACGCCACCATGTCACCCCAGCCAGTGGGGGACCTCGCGGAAATGTTGCGTGTTACGCCCCCCCTAAGCGTCACCGGAGTGGGATGGCCCGGTGTATGCCACGCCAGCGTAGGGGTGTGAATAAAAAGCACGTAGGCCTGGGCGTGGTCCTCTTCCGGAAAGACCCACGTCTCTGCCAGGGCGGCGCCTCCCACCCCGCCACGAGGCCGACGCCGTCCTCGTGAGCGGAGTTGCCTGCGATGCTGTGCACCTGCCGGACCCCGGCACGCTGGACCACGAACCCGTCAGGCCCGCCCCTGCGCAGCCAGGCCACACTGATCACCTGCCGACACCGGCGTGTGTCAAGGAGGGCCCACCACGTGCCGGCGCAAGCTCCAAGCCCGAGTCCTGCGACCTTGGCAGCCACCTCAGACCATCACGGCCTCCACGACACAGGCACGCTTTATTCCCTTTTCCTTGACGTACTCCACTGCCGCCTTCGGCCTACTCTTCGGACCAGTAGGTCCCATATGTGAAACTGTGTCCTGAGTCATGAATGGCAGTGACCCCAAATCCGGACCAGCGGCCACAGCACCAGACCCCCCCGATCAGTGAGGCATAGTTCCATATGGGCATCTTGCGACACGTGGTGCCACTAACCCTGTTCAACGCCAGCCGGCTACACGTGGTGCCACTAACCCTGTTCAACGCCAGCCTGCTACACGTGGGTCCACTAACCCTGTTCAACGCCAGCCGGCTACACGTGGTGCCACTGAACCTGAACAACGCAGGCCGGTGGGGCCATCCAACCTATGCCGGCGACACTAGGTGAATGGGCCGTGCTGATCGCTGCCTCAGGCCTACACCACAGTCAGGTAGGTCACACATTTGGAACTGAGTCTTGATTACACCATGGCAGTGAACATCATTTAAGGCAGAGAACAATTCACTATACTCTCTTCGATGTGGTGCCAACAAGTCTGTGCATGGCATCACAACCACACGTGTCTGTGGGCCTACGCTGACTACTGCCCTCGGCCTACGCTGCGCACGAGTGGGATCACAGATTTGGAACAGAACATCTGGAATTCAAAAGGCAGAATACATATAATCGCACGCACGGAGAGGCGTAAGAGGATGACGCGTTGCAGTCCGGAGGGAACAGGATCATCCTTACGGAGGTGATTGAACACTACCAACAACTGCCACTGTGTCACTAACTCTGTGCCTCACGAGCCAACGACACGTGGCTGTGGGCCACTGCTGACCGCTGCCTCCGGCTTACACTGCGGTCCAGTAGGTCACAGATTCTTGATTTGGCAATGTTGGAGTTCACATCTGTGTACCGGCATCATCGCAGACTGCATCCCCTCTCAGCACCTGTGCCACTAGGTGTGTTCCCCGACATTCATGGACACTCACTGGTCGTACATTGGTGGCGTTTGAGTCTATGGACTAGGGGCTAGTTTTCATCCTCATGTAGCTGATACAGAATTGTTGGTGAAAATGAGGGTTGCGCTTTCCACTCCTCCATTTGCTGCTTCCAGATAACATCAGACCTTCCGCATCATGCCCTGGAGGACAGCTTCCACTGTCCCCCGCAACCCTCCGCAACATACACCTCGGACATTGATGGGGACCCGCTCAGGTCGCATGGCCCATCTGACTGCACCGCAAGTCACCGTCCCGTGGCTGGGTGCCTGTGCCGGCCGCAGTGCATCCGGGGCCACTAACTCTGTGCTGCTCAGGCCTGGGACCCCTTCTTCTGAGACATTGAATGGGCTCTGTAGCGATGGTCTTGGGGTCATCAACGCCATGTGTCGGTGGCCCTGCGCTGTCCGCATCCTCCGGCCTCAACTGCGGGCCACCAGGGCCCACACATAGCATCGAGTCTTGACCGGCCCAGAAGTCGCATCACCGCAGGAGGCACACGCCACCACCGCAAGGACCACCTCCAACCGCCATCTGCCAGAGTCGAAAGGGTGGTCCTGACAGACCTACGGAGTTGCTCAGACCTGTCGTGGATGCCATCATCGGCCTGATACCCTGCTCAGCACTCCAGGTGCCAGGGACTCAGTGCACCGCAAACCATTGTCCGTTACTGATTGAGTTTTGTGCTGTTTTGAGGTTGCGCAGCAATGTCACCTCATGCAGTGGGGTAGACCTGGGACTATGATGAGGAAGATGTGTCAAGTGTGCGGATGGGAGAAGGCACAGACAATGGGAGGACAGGAGGCAACAGCCCCAAGGCAGGTATGCAGACTGGTGGTGGTAGTCAAGCTACACACCCGGATCTATTACTGGGTATTGCGCTGCGGACGCAACTGTCACCTCAGGCAGTGTGGGAGACCTGGGACGTTGATGAGGAAGTTGATGCAGGTGTAACACACCCCACTGCATCTGCATCAGGGCTAACCCGAAGGGACACAATCCTAGCAATTTCCTCACATGAGCGCGCTCTTCTCTAGTGCCCCTACCTCAGTGCACTGCAACTCACGGAACCTCCTGACTGAATATTGGGTGACCTCTGTCCTTACTCCGGATCCCTCCATGTTGCTCTGCAGTTGACTCTGTTATGCTGGTGTTTTCTGTTTCCATTACACTGGTGTCGACTGTTCAGGTTGTTGCCAGCACCAAGCACTCCGTGCGGGCTGGCTTATACTCACCCCACACACATCCAGCACAGGCGTCACTGTACATGTGGCCCTGCCAATAAAGGGGCCGGGCGCACGTGCCCGTAGCCAGTTCAACATGATATGTGCATGTGTCCCTGTGGTCTTGTTGTATGCATGGGGGCCCTGGGCCCTACGACATTACATTGTGCTGTGTACAGCGGACGCAGACACGTCAACGCAGGCAGCGGGCTAGAACCTGGACATGTAGCTTTGTCGTCACCCACTCAATTAGTAAGGGGAGTGGACTGTGCCGTCGTACGCAGAGCCAACGTGGGTGTGTGACTGATATGTGCGTGCCCCTGGGCGTGGTTCGGTACTGGGTATGTGCATCTGCATGTGTCTCTATGGCAGTGAGGGTCTCCTTTGTGGGGTGTGGGTGGTCCCTGAAGGGTGATAGACACCTACGTATGTGTTCTAGTTCGCATTCCAGATGTTCGGCCCCCACCCAGGCCTGTTGGGCCACCTCCTTTTGGCATTCTGACACCTGGCATTGGGGTGCCATGTGTGGGTGGGTGAAGTGTCGTGAGCCAGCTGTGCTTGCGTGTGCTTCCTGCTGTGTGGTCTGTTGCAGGCTCTGTGCTCTCCTCTGAGTAGCTCGGCTGCCCGGGTCCTGGTGGTGGGTTGCGTGGGATATCCATGGGCTGTTGTAGGGCGTCGGTGTCGATGGTGTGGTGGTCCTCTCCGGCATCGCAGATGTGTTGTCTACTGTGCTCTGCTGGAGGTGTTGTGTGCCCCTCTGCAATGTGCAGGGGAGATGCATGTTGACATTGTGTTGCAATGTATGTTGGCGCATTGTTCTGATTTACATGCAGACTGTCTGGCAATGTACATTGTGACTGTTTGGGAGGTGCTGGATTCTTCTGCGGGACAGTGTACATTTGGACTACATGACGGATGTGAGGTCGTACGCGTACATTTCCTTTTCACACTTTCCAGCTCTGTCAGGTGTAGTAGGCATGTTTCTGGGCATGTGCGGAGCCAGTTGTGTCCTCTGTTCTGCAGTGTCGGCTATGCGCATTGTACCACATTATCGTCGATGTGGGTGTGCTGTTCTTGCTATGTGTGTGTGCTGCAGTGTGCCAAGGGGATCTGGGACATGATCCTGGAGAATTGTGGGTGTGCAGTGTGCTACACCTGGTTGTGCATGTGTGCCATTGTGCCCATCTCCCCCCGTCCCCCCAGTCCCTGTTCGTTGCACTCCCTGTTGATGTTGTGTCAGGTCCTCTCGAGCTGTGTCCGTACTCCCTACTCCTTGCACCGTCTACACACTGATGACTGTGGCCTGGGTTTCCTCCAGCTCCTCCTGTGGCGCAGGACTGCCACCTCCTGTCGCCGTTGCTGCCTTCCTGTTGGCAGCGGGTTTGTACCTGGTTTAGGTTGTCACGTCCTGCCGGCGCCTCTTGGCCTCCAGGATTGGCCTCCTCGGCACTCCGTCTGCATTCCAGGTGGTCTGCTTGTGGGTCAGTTGCTGGTAGTGTTCTGTCACCTCCGTGACGCTGGTCTTGTTTTCCTGCGGTCTGCACCCCGTCTTCCTCTCCCTTTTCTCCTTGGCCTTCCCCGACCCAGTTGTTCCTTGCTGGTGGTCTGTGGGGGTTGTGGGGTTCGCGTTGACCTCTGCACTGGGTCAGGGTGCATCCATGTTGCTACGTGCTTTGGCTTGTTTCTGGTGTGTTGTTTCTGTGGGTTTTATGGTGCATTTTCCCACCAGACGCGTGGGATTTGCAGGCCTGTGGCTGGTTTTCGCTACTTTTTGTACCGCGATTGGCCTCATCGCATTATTTTTTGCATTCGCCTTTCGCATTTTTGCGGCGTGGCGTTGATTTTCATGCTCACATTTGACGCGTTATCTGGTGTCTATCGCATGCTACTGCCTTGTTGTGAATTCGACGTTGACACAGGGTTATTTTCCCGAGATAGCCTGCGATATTGAAAGTTGCGTTACGCTACTCTTGCGGTAGTTATCACACGTTCTTGTGAATATACCCCATAGTCTTTCCCTCTCATTGCAGGTACACAGCTAAAGTTTGAATAGCTCGTTGATTGGTAAGTACTTATAACTGATGCAGCAACTGCATATAGTAGTAACCATACACATGTAGGGATGCAGATAGTAACTGGCACTCTAACCATTTTTCAAATGATCCTTGAATAAAGAGCTCCTTCCGGGCTCTGAGGAGTTAATAGATTTCATCTTGTGAATTCCCAACCACCAAGGGTGAGTACCCCAAGACTATGGCGGCTCACACATTGTATTTTTTTATTCCACACCATACTAATAGGAATTTCATTTTCCTTTGAATAGGCTGTCGCACTTCCTTCTTTTGTCCTGAAGAAGACCCTACTTGATGTATCTACAAACACATATATATACAGGGTCAAAACGTCGACGTACAACCATCTCATGTCCTGGCTCACTATAGCAATGAATTTAAGAAATAGGACTAGCTAAAGTGAAAGACCTGAAAAGGACGGAGAATTTATGTTATTGTCTTGTTTATTGTTTGAATTTGAAAAGTCACCCATTTGCACTGTATGTCACCACAGTCACCCATTGAATTGTCTGTGTATTTGTTATTGTGTTTTCTTTGTCAGACAGCCCCCATTGGTATTATCTTTTTGTATAAAATTGTTTACACAATTGGTGAGAAAAATAGAAAAACAGAACAAATAATTTAATAAATATATATTTTTGATAAAAACTTACTGGGGTGTGGTACATTTATAATAGTCTAGTACAAAATCATTATTGATTGTGAAAGAAATAATCAGGTTCTGAACCAGTACCCTGTGGTACTTACCCAACGGAACCACTTGTAGTAGTCAAATATAGCAATATTATCTGTATAGAGGAGTTCTGACAACTTTTGGGCCCGGTGCTACAGCACCTGCTGCGCCATTCAAATCATGACACTGTTGTCTGCAAGGTAACTGCACTTGTGACTGCCTGTTTTGTTGTAAAATATAGCATAGCTCTTGTATATTAACTTTATTTTTAATTTGCAATGTTTATTACAACATTTAGAATTTGATCATAATGACCAAATAGATTAAGTTGAAAAAATCAATCCGATGATGCCTACAAAGTTCAAAGAAAGGTACTGAGGCATGAATCGGAAATGCCACAAACGTTCTAAGGCTAAAGCATCTGCTTTACACAACTAAGTAATAAAAGGCAAGCATTCCAGCATACTGTTAGAAGCTGTCTGCCTTTTCCATGGGAAGAGATCCTATCTTGACAGTGACTGGGACTTAAACAGTGTGAACAGTTTAGTAGAAGTATCGAAAACGCGTGCAGCCAGGGGAAGTTAACTAAAAAAGTTCCACACAAAAAGCGAATGAACACAGTAATTCGGTGTTGAGAACTGATAAAAGCCTCCTTTTAAGATATAATAAATACAGGAGATTTCACAAGCACAGGGCAAGCAAAATCAAATAAGCACAGCGTTCGTGTATTCAAAGCCTACCAGACAGCACACTTGTCTGGTTTGCCAAAGACATCTTGGGAACATTCAGAAAGCTGACCTAGGAATGTATTCCATCCACTGCTGACCATTGGCTTTGTAACCCACATTTTCTGGCTTTCTGTTTGCTGACTTTATTTGTTTTAGGCTGTCCAGCTTGAGTTCGTACCACCCATTGCCCAGACATTGTTTACTGTATTCTTCACAAACTCGCTTTATGTAAACAGGCCTTTTATTCTTGTTCGTATCTTGTTCACATTTGCTGTGCATTCAAAGACAGGAGTCAAATATCAAGCTGTCTTCCTAGGGAGGTTGTGTTTACTTTTCTTTCTATGACTTCAAAGTGGGAGAATTTATGTGACAATCCTGCTGAGTACCCATGTAAGAGAAGAAGGTGTAGGATGATTTTGTTTCTAGCACACAACAAAAAAAGAACTGTGCTGATGTTTCAGAATATATCAGAAATATATATGATCTTTATTAGTTCTTAAAAAGATCATAAAAGCACAAGATAAAAAACAAAACAATAAAACATTGAAATAAAAACAATATCATAATTTCCATTCTCAGTTGATTCAATTTAGCTGAAATCAGAAATGCATCTAACCCCAGCACAGCTTAACCACCCTATTATCAGAATTAGTACAAACAAATCACTCTTTTTTGAATGTCTAAAGTATCGTGGAAACAAATATTTGAATATGATCAAAACACATCAATACACTAGGTGAAGGCATTTGCACACATTTTCATGCTCCCCCATTCCAATACCTCGAACCTTGAAGACTTAAATGGCAAACTGCACACCTATCACTTGGACAGACACCTAACCAACTAGAGAACACTCTCCGAGGAGGACACCACCTCAATCATGAAGATGTCCACTCCAGGGCCCCCACAGACCCATATCCACAACATATCTACAACCTAGGAGGACCCGTGATCAGCAAATTCCTCACTCACATTATCAACTCCAACATCAAGTCTGTAACTTTCCCCTAGAAGTGGAAGCATGCTGCAGTCACAGCCCTCCTTAAAAAACCATTGACTGAACCAAACGATCTGACCCATCTCCCTACTACCATACCTAGAAAAAGCAATAGAGAGAGCAATCAAACAGCAGCTCACCACCCACTGGGACCTCCACAACCTTCTCAACCACTCCGAATCTGGCTTTCATAGCAATCACAGTACGAAGACAGCACTCATCACCGCTACAGATGAGATCGCACCCTTCTAGGCTGAGGAGAAACCGCCACCCTCATTCTGCGTTACCTCTCAACAAAATTCAACACCATGTCACACTCCAGCCTTATCAAAAGATTACTGCTACATACATCCAAGGTCCAGCCCACGAATAAATAGGCTCTAAATAGGCTCCTTCCTCACAAGGAGAAGATAGCGAGTCAGAGTTTCCCCTTCACATTGAAGCCCAAGGACCTCATCTGTGGAGTCCCTCAAGGATCATCCCTGATCTCCACCCTGTTCAAAATTTGCATGACACCACTCTCTGACGTCATCAGATCTCACATCATCGCCATCAACTCCTATGCCGATGACACCAGCTCATCTTCTCTATATCAGACAAGTCCCCCACGATCAGATCCAACTTCACCGAATGCATGATCCACATAGCAGAATGTATGAAAACCAACTGCCTGAAACTCAGCACAGACAAGACAGAAGTGCTGATCTTCGGGAACAAGAACTCCCCCTGGGACTCCATCTCACCTCATAGCTCAGTACAACACCATCACCCTTTAACCACACACATAACCTGGGTATCATATTAGAAGACAAACTCAACATGGCCACCACAGGTGAACGAGGTTAGCTACCCTTGCTTCCACATACTATGCATCCTCAAAAACAATCTTCAGATGGATTCCATGGGCACCAGATGTATTGTCACTCAAGCCCTAGTCACCAGCAGACTTGACAACGGCAACACACACTAGGCTGGAATCTCCAACCAGCTCCTCCATCGTCTTCAGACCATCCAGAACGCTGCTGCTAAACTCATCCTGGACTTCCCACAATGCGCCAACATCACCCTGCACCTCAGAGACCTACACTGGCTGCTGATACACAAACGCTTCCAATTCAAACTCCTCACACAAGCATGCAAGGCACTGCACAACATTGGACCATCCCACCTCAACTTCTACCAGCCCAACAGACACCTGCGCTCTACCTCACTCTCTTTTGCACACACACCCGCATCCGCAAGAGCTGAACAGGAGGCTTTGCTCTCTCCTACTTTGCACCGAAAACGTGGAACGACCTCTGTCTGCACATAAGGGCCTCCTCCTCGCTTCTGGAATTCCGCAAGTGGCTTAAGACTGGGCTCTTCAACTAACACCCAGCAGACAACCTTCACACCTGGTCCAGCATCTGCATACTCATCAGATGATAAGTTGTGGTCTACAAATCTGAATAACATAACTTCTAAAGCCTGCTTGATTGTCTGCTGATATTTCCAGGCTTCAACCTAATCTTGTATGGAAAGCACCCATAGATCTTACCCACACCATCTAATAATGATATTGGGTGGTAGTTAGATGTATCTGTTCTAGCACCTTTTTAAAATAATGGGACGATTGTTGTCCCACACCTTGATTTAGAGGTTTTTCCGGATCTCAGCACAGCATTAAAAGCTCTGACAATGATCGGGACCCATAGAAGATCAACCTTATAAAAATCTATGGGAACAAAATCAAGGCCCGGGACCTTCTCTTATGAATTTGGAAGCTTCTACTCTTGAAGGAGCGTTTAAGGGAGCTAGCACCTTAAATTTCCAGCAGTGCATCAGAAAGCTGTCAAGTGGAACCCTGAAAAATATAAGTACTTTTCGTAGGATCTGAGAAATTTAATCCAGCCTAGTATAGAGCAATTGTTGATGACAAGGCTCGAAGAGGCTGATGATGAAAGGCTATGGGTCCTATTTGAACGAACCATTGCGGAGATTTTCCCTTTTTTGATGACTATTGAGTGTTGATCATGTGAGCTATAATAACCATATTGGCAATTGGTTTAGTCGTGAATGCTGGATTAGGAAGAAGGGGTGTCTTATGCCCTGGCGAGGTGCCATGATACTGTAGACTCAGATAAGATTGTTATTAGATCGAGGCTGGAGTATGAAGAGTTGATTTGGTGAAAGAAGCTTGAAATGCCCCTCAAGATTTGGGGTAAGATTAAACAGGTGGCTAGGGAGAGGAAATCTAGGAACTTATGGTGACTTATTACATGGGGGTATAATCAGTGCATGGATAAGGGGGTCGTGAGTATTGGGGCTCAGGAATGACTTCATTTCACCCATCCTTATGCGACTCATATGCCTGGTAATTGCCTACAACCAGCTACAACTACACTCATTCAGCCACCCCTGGCAGTGGGTGGATGGAATTTTTCCTAATCTGAGGTTGAAGAGACGGTTCTTCAACTAAAGAAATAGTTATTTTGATGGGTGGAGGCAGCACGTCCACCCTTTAGCGAAAGTAAATGGACATAGATACGATGATTCCGAGTGACCCGTGAAAGATCCAAACGTAGTTTCATAAATCAACCAACCCTTCTCTGAAGGAGAACAACGAGGAGTGTCTCTGAGCATCGGGGCTCTGGCATTTTACAGCCTTTCACAGGCGGTGTATTTCGGTTTCATTTCTCAGTTGAATGTCATGTTTTTTAAGCCTTTACATTTCCTGTGGGGGAGGGCGGCTCTGTACGGTTTCGCTGGGCTGGTTCCATTTGTACAGTGTGCCTCCTCCCTTTCATAAGAATTCAGATCAGCTTTCAGGTATTTTATAGGAATGCATTTTCTGAGAAAGGACCAAGGCCATTTTGTTGTAATTTGAACTTGCACTACACTGCTGCTTAAAGAGTGGCATAAGAAGGCGGAGTGAGGGTGTGGGGTACGTGGCGTTGTTCCCTGTAATACATACGAAATGTAATGCTTCTGTATTTTAAAAGCTAATTAAAGGTAATTTTTTTTAACCCATCAGCACTTTGCCACAGTGCTTTGTCTCGAAGGCGCTACATTCATTCCAGCAAACAGTTCACGGAACCCAACTCCGTCTAGGTGTTGAAAGCAGCCCTGGAAAATGTTTCAATGGCAGCCGAATATTGCATTCAGTGAGTTTTGCCAGCAAGTGCGGGTGCAGACAGCACAAAGAAAGGGCGGTCGTTTTGGGTGAATTCTCGCCCACCAAGAATGCTTTCTTTGAGAAAATGGGGCGAAGTAATCATTTACAACACAGTTTTCCAGATATATTTTCTCTAAAGCAGAGTGGATTATATGTCAGTTCAGATCAGTAAAATTCAAGAAATATTCCGATCCTTCAGTGTCTGCCATGTATTTAGGTGCATTATTTTTCCACAGCAGCAAGTCCTGATTTTACCTATATGAAAACTCAACGCTGCTCTCTTGGGTAGGATAATTCTATTCACCCCACGGGCACCACCAGGCTTCCTAACAAGAGAGACCAAATGTCATGCTGTGTCCCCCCAACTCCCTCTCGAAATAAATCTAACAGCTCTGTAACTCTTGGGGCCCCAACCGTGTTATTATATGTTCAGTCCTGCCAAGTATCACGCATCACATGTGACACTAACGCATTTCAGTGTGGTGTTCCGCATCGCCGCACTGAAATGCTTTGTCACGCATTTTAATGCCACTGTCTTGGGTGCTACTACTAGCGCGCCGCCGCTCTGCTGCTCCCAGCAGTCACTTGCAGCCAGGCCACTGAGCACTCTCTGGCTCATAAACAGTTAAGGATCGCAGCTCTGGCTGGAAGTCGAGTGCTGCTAGCTACATTTGTTACAATTTGCGGCCTCAGCCGCGGCTGCCAGGCAGCCTTAATTATTTCCTGGCGCCGTGCGGCAGGCTGTGAAACTGACACACAGGAAGAGGAGAAACGTGAAATAGTGTTTAATGCCCCCCTCACAGCACTGAGCACCTGCTAACCGGCCCACCCTGCACTTGTGAAGATGGCTCCCGCAGCTGGGCTGCCTGCTCTTTGTACGGCTCAGCTTTCCGAGAACTCACTCAACCATGGCTGTATCTTGTTGTTTTTTGTGAGAAGAGGTGAGTTATATAATATTTGTGTATTTTGTCTATTTTCCGAGATCTTACGTTTCCCAAGGTCACACGAGAGCAGCTCATCGGGTCCAGGTTCTTTCATTGCATTCTGGGACTTGTGGTGGTGAATTCATAATGGCGCAGAAGGGCTGCAAATCCCGGAATACGAATTTAAAAAAACTGGCCTGGCTGCGCTACTCCCGCTCGGATCTGGGAAGCTCGAGCGCCCTAAATTTGTATAGCTGGGAGCGAACCGTGTCTCTGAACAAACAATACAATCGATAGACTAAGAGCTAACAAGCTGATTGATGTGAGACATTAAAGTGTCACGTGTCAACTTTCAGTTCCACGAGGTGCCCATTCATTCAATATTCTATTATTTCTTAGAAAGGTATGCCCCAGTCTATGTTCTGGCACAAGACGCATCGAAATAAGACCAAGTACATATTCATGCACCTCGTTTCCGGTTTATTCAGTGAACGATGTGAAAACTAAAGAATACATATCAATCAAGTGGATGAACATTTGTATTTTCGACTTCCACGAACCAATAAACGCATGAAGATGAATGAGTCAACGTGAACTTTTTCCTTGCAAAAAAGGTACAACTGATGAAAACAGGGTCACTCAATAAACAGCTAAAGAAATGTATAGATATGTGTTGAGTCATATTTCAATGTGGCTTGCGCAAGCAGCACGCACCCCTGGCAGCCTTGAGCCTGCTGCAGAGTCAATCGTCGATGCCATACACTCAGCGCTGCGGCTGCCTGGAGGAAAATCTGATCACCAGTAACAGAGGTAAGTAAGTAGTTTCCACTTGCCATCCCCACCCGACAATCTATCTGTGTACTAGATTAGTGCCCCTCCCATTTATGGGCCTGTGCAGTACTTTTAAGATATTCTTAGAGTTTCTCGTTGCTGAAATGAGTGTATTTTCTGATATTTATATGACTCCCTCATCTTTATTGCTTTATTTTGCTTGCGAGAAAGTGTCACTTATAGTCCCTGAAATGTCACTCATAATTACACTGAAATTATGCAAATGTCACACATAGCAATCTGAAACCTTGGCAGCTATGTATGTTCAAGGTTAGGCAAGAACACGAACCCCAAATAACACTCAGCTCTAAAAATGCATCAAAAGAGCTGTTGCAAGAGTCTACATATTGTCTGTCATGACATAATATGTCATGTAATGTTGAGTTAAGTTGTTGGTTTGTATATTGCACAGCCTGGCATTGGCATGGCCTTATATGAAACTGTCCACATTACAACTTGGGCTCCTGGTTTTATAGTTTTTACTGTTTTGACATTTCTATCTGTATTCATCCATATTTATAATTTCTCCTTTTACATGTATTTATATAGGGGAGAGGAGTTGGCCTAACGGCTAGGACGGTTGACCTCAAATCTAGGGAACTGGGCTCGAGTCTCGGCAAGGACATGCAGCATCCTGTGATTCTGGGCAAATCCCTTAATCTCCCCGTTTCTAACAAAAATGAATGTGTCCTCATGTAACGCAACTGGTGCTCGTGTAAAGCGGCGCTCTGATACCCAATACCTTCGGATCTAGTTCACGCTATAAAAAACTCTGTAAAATAACCCAAAAAAAACCCATCTATTTTGTGTTTAGAGTAAAAAGGATGCTGTACTGGGTATATGGGGTCAAACAACAGGAGGTCACCCGTATACCCAGTTGAGACCTGGGTGATGAATGTATGTAACAAAAATAACGTCTCAACAGGTAATATTTGGAAGACCGTTAATAAAACATGCACTTTAGTTGCAAAAAGGAAGGACAGGGAGACTCAAAGGGTTTATGAGTGATACAAGGAGCATTCTATATTTAGAACAGGTATGATCAAGGGAACAGTATCAGCACTATTTACATTGGATGTGAGCGTAACCCGAAAACACTTGTGCACATATGTGCTCGTGAAAAACAAGGGGAACGGCGCAAGTGACAATTGACACAGCAGAGAACGGCGCAGGGCAGACAATAATAACGGTATTTACAAGAGACTGTTCGGTTCATGAGTGGTTTGTTACAAAAATTAAATTAAATGGAATTTTAAAAATTGTGAACCGTAGAGTTGCGCCTAGAGTTGTGCTGAGAGGTCAACGGCGTTTCGACCTGTAGTAAGTTCAGGTCATCTTCAGGACCAGGTTACTAAAACGTTCTTCAAATTAACATTAAACACAAGTTGAGTTGTGTAGGAGGGTTTATTAATAACACCTCATCCATCAGCCACCAGGCAGCAACTGACGGATGGGCAGGTCAGTGCATTCCAAGTACTATGTTCTATAGAACTTGCATCACATGAAATGAGTGAAGGAAGACACCACACATCTCCCTTCTAATAATGAAATGAACAAGTAACACAGAAATCAATACAATAGAAGGTTACAATATTGCTAAGAAAACTAAGTAAAACACTACTTGACATAATCCTTCAGATAGAGTGGCACAGTTGTCTTTCGATCTCTTCGTCTTTAATCTGAGCTAGAAGACTTATCTGAGTCATCAGGTGAAACATTTCCAAGCACAATCTTTTCAGGACTGGATCTAAGAATGGCAACACAATTCAAATTCCAAATTCTTCCATTTTCCAATTTAACAGCATTTTTAAAACATTTTGTTACACGAAAAGGAACAGCAAATTTGGACCAAGACAAAGCACCTACAGGAGCCTTAACACGAACCAAATCTCCTACTTTTACAACAACTTGCTTTACCCTTTTTCTTACATCAAAATTCAATTTGTTTTTTAGTTGTAATCTTTCTTCTCTTTGCCTCCAAATACCAACACTATTATCCTTTACACCTTTACTCCAAGTCATCCAACTTGGGCACAAATTTGTGTTAGAATTTATTCCTAAATATTGTTCCTAATTAATAACATGTGATAATTTTTTTTTGTTAAAGGTGAACCTAGAACAGAAAAAAAACCAAAGTTAATTTCTTCCCTCTTGTTGTTGATCACAATGTCTTTAAATTAAATAAATTACATTGCAAAAAAAAAAAAAAATCTTGAAATTCTTCAAATTCTTGCTTGAGTGTGACTGCAACAATAACGTTTCCTTGAAAATCTTGCTTGAGTGTGACTGCTTCGTTTTGTTATAAATAAACCAGATGGTGCTTGTTTTCACGTTAAGTTTCCTTTAAATCTTCACTTCCTGGTGTGCGTGTCACCGTCAATGCTCACGTGACACACACGGGCCAATGATAGACTCCTTGCACGAATTCCTGAGATCCACTTGATGAGTTGAAGATTGCCAGGGGGTAACCAGCTCACCCGGTAAAGTACACGATAATGCATCAACAATTTTATAACCACTTTCAGTAATGAGATTTTACTGCGCGTGTCAAAACTTGAGCGGCTAAAGTTTCCTTTGATCCTCGTGCAGTCACGCACTCCGCATGTAGAGAGTTTGTGCCTCTGCGAGTCTCAATGATAGCGCGCGCCGACAGAACACCCAACAAACAATGCCTGTCTGGTGGCTAATTCAACGTAACGCACACAATGAAGTCCTCGCGCCGTGTTGACTAGATAAGTGAGATCGCGGCGTCCTCGTGCTATCCTGTCTAACCGCCGGCCCCTCAAAATCGTCCCACAACTTTAAAAAAAATTAGATTTACAGTACCTTGCGGGTCCGATCCTCCCGCATATCACAACTCGCCACCAAAATAAAGCATGACATTCTTCCCAATGACGTTTCCTTTAATAAATCACCATACCACGGTAACGTATTCTTCTTTTGAAATTCAGCCTGATGTTGAGGTGTTCCTTCCGTTTTAAATCCCTCGCTCGTCGCCAGTAAAACGTTCTTCAAATCAACATTAAACGCAAGTTGAGTTGTGTAGGAGGGTTTATTAATAACACCTCATCCATCAGCCACCAGGCAGCAACTGACGGATGGGCAAGTCAGTACATTCCAAGTTCTATGTTCTATAGAACTTGCATCACATGAAATGAGTGAAGGAAGACACCACAGTTACAGTTTTATCCGTGCTGATCGGGATGTAGATCCAGGAAGAGGAACGATGAATCCTGGAGAAGGGGTGGTAATGCCAAGGGCGAAGGGGACGAAGGTGCACCACCAGCCGGGGTGCACTGGATCACTTTTCAGGGAGCTGGAGGGACCTAGACTCCTGATGAATGTTGGCATCCAGCATATTTGTATATAGCTGGTGTCAGAGTGAGGACATCCAATGTGGGTGGGTCTGGGGGCCGAGGACCGGCGTTGTGTGGAGGAAGTCCGGGGGCTCGATGTGGAATAAATTCCTGGATTAGAGTAAATTCCTGGATTAGAGGTCCAACGGGATCCTCATTGGGAGGGAAACCATCGTCGGCATGAGTCCGAGTGGCACTGGGTACATGTACACATTTATTTAACCGATTAATGTATACTCACATTTGAATGCCCAATGGCTTTTACCAGTTTGCAGTAAAATATAGTCGATTTGCACACATTTGCATTGTAGAACAGCTCAAAAAGCTGAACATCTGGAGTTATTTAAGCTTCATAAAGAAACCTTTTTTTCAGGTTTTTTTTAGGTTCCCTATCTGTCAACCTGCACAGGTACTGACCTGCCACCAGTGGTGGCTGGTGACAATTGAAAGCGGTGAGGTGAAAAAGTTAGGTATGACTTTTATGTAGTGAGGGGGCGAAGCAAGCACGCTCAACTGACAAAAAAGGGTTTGTCTATGAGCTTTCTGTTATTGCATCCAGAGATATGTTACAACAGCTGACGTACAACTAAAACCAGCCAGGACTATTGGCTTTGTCAATGGCTGTTAGCTGTGTAAAATAAATGAGTAGCAACAGTGATTTTGTTGTAGATAATTAACATTGTATATGTTTCAATTTGAAACAGTGACATTGTGAATTAAATATTACTGAGCCCGTGGAAGGAGTGTTGTACTTCAGTTATGTGCACTTTTGTTAGATGCCTATCCCCTTTTCTCTCTCCACACCTCCTCCATCTGCATATCTGACACCTCATCTCTTTCCTCTTCAGCACCCTCTATTCACTTTCTCTTGAATGCACTTCCTCTCATCTCCATCACCTCACCACCCCAAACATAAAATACAGTCGCTCACATGTAAGCACTGCATTTTCTTTTACTTTTGCATTGCCATTATTTTGAAAACTGTAACCCCTCATCATACACATTTGCAAAGAATTTCAGTTGCAACTGGAATACGTGATCACTGCTATGTGTGCCCTGCAGAGAGGACAACCACTGACAGGCACTGTGAGAAACTCGCACTGACTTCAACCTCAGCACCAGAGTTCTCAGTCCTGGCCTATTATCAACATGTGCTGTGACTCAGTTCAAAGTATGCACTAGTGCTCCTACACCTTACCAACCCCTCTACCCGAGCAGACCCTGTACAAGGTGAATAAAGTCTAGAAGCTGAGGTAATCAGGAGTTTGAGAGGCAGGGCAAGTTTTAAAAAAAATTGCTGAAAGTAAATGGTCCTAGCAGGGCCTATTAAGCTGTATCACTGGTCTTTACCTCGTATTGGGTACGTGAAAAAAACCAAAATATGATTTGACAGGCAAGCATGTTACTATACAAGAGTAGTCAGATGCACATAAAATACAGAAACACAACACCCTAGAATAAATAGCTAACACGTTTAGGGAAAGCAAGATTAAGTAAAACACATGCAATATAAACAGCAACTAAATTGCTGACCTTAACATTATTAAATTGAAATTCAATTTTAAAAATGTTAATGCTTACTTACTGTTAGACCTGGCTTTTTCAGCGGGTTTATCCCCAGACTTTTTGCTTTTTGGCCTTCTGTTTTTTGACCCTGCTTTGGTTGGTTTTATGACTCTGGGCACTTTACTACTGCTGATCAGTGCTAAAGTGCATATGCTCTCTGTGTAAATTGTTAACATGGATTAGTGTTTCCACAATTGGCTATTTGGTTTGCAGTTAAGTCCCTAGTATAGTGCACTGTGTGTGCCCAGGGCCTGTAAACCAACTGCTGCTAGTGGGCTTGCAGCACTGATTGTGCCACCCACACAAGCAGCCTTGCAAAAGGGTCTCAGGCCTGCCATTGCAGTGTCTGTGTGCATTCTAGAACTGCCATGTCGACCTGGCAAGTGGACCCACTTGCCAGGCCCTAACCTTCCCTTTTCTTACATGTACGTCACCCCTAAGGTAGGCCCAAGGTAACCCTGTGGGCAGGGTGCAGTGTATGTGAAAGGTGGGACATGCCCTGTGTGTGTGGCATGTCCTGATAGTGAAATACTGCCAATTTCGTTTTTCACTATTGAAAGGCTATCTGTCCCATAGGATAGAATGGGGAGTTTACTCATAACATCTTATAAGTATAACTGCCCATGGGAACAAGATCGGAAAATAGAGTTTAGTATGCCTGAACTCAGAATGTAAAGATGCTTCTTTTTAGTAAGGGTGATTTTTACATTCTGGGTTTGAAAATACCACTTTTAGAAAGTAGGTATTTTCTTGCTTAGCCATCCAGGGTGCCTCTGCTAGGGTTGTGTATAGACTGTCTGGCTTTGGAGTGACAGGGGCTGGGGATGTGCATTCTGTTAAGACAGCCACTTTGGGTGGTTGAGGTGTGTCCTGCCTTTCCAGGGTGAGTCAGGGCTGGGCTGAATAGACCTGGGCTGCATTCAGAGTAGGGGAAGAGATTTCTTTCACACCTGGATGGGCCCGGTCTGACTTGGACAATGCTGTCTCCACCTCCTGCCAGGAAGCTGCACCAGAGAGGACAGAACTGGTTTTGGCTGGGCAAAGAGCTTCTCTTCCACCAGAGAACAAAGGAATTTGTGCTATAAAGAGTGGAGCCCAGACCCCTGAACTTTAGATTACTTCTGGGATTCAAGTGGAACCTTTGCCAAGGAGAAGAGCTGGAGAGACTGAGGAGAAGTACTGCCCCTTTGCTGTGTGCTGTCTGGGGCTGGCCTGCAGTGGCTATTTCTGCCAAGGAAAGGACAAGGCCTTTGCTGTGTGCTGTGTCACGTGCTTGAAGAAGATCTTTAAGGGCATGAAGTAGAGCTTGTCTCCTGTTCTGAAGTCTCAGGGACACAAAGACTTCACCCCCAGTACCCCCTGAACTCCTTTGCTGGGAGTTCTGACCTGTCAAGAGTTGCCTGCCAGTGATCTGGACCTCTGGAGGTTGTTTCTGGGGCTCAGAACTGCAAAAGACAAAAGAACTGTGAAAATTGACACATCGCCTGGTGCCGACGCATCGCAGCGGTGCGAGAAGAATTTCCAACGCATCACAGCCGCCGAAGAATCGATGCAGCGCCTGCCCACGGCTGAAGTGTCTGCCGTGCGACTAGTCCTGTGCACCGATCTCTGACGTCCGAGATCACCGCACAGACTCTGACGCAGGCCCTGCTGTGTAAGAACTGATGCATCGAGGGGATGTGGCTGGAATCTTCGCAGCGCATCCCGGATCTTCACGCATCGCATTGTCTCGGATCGTCACGCATCGCATCGAGGTGCCAGGTCTGGCGCATCACTGGAGGACGCAGTAAGAAACCGATACATCACCTCCCCACGCAGTAAGAAACCGACGCATCACCTCCTCTCCTGTAGCGAACCGACGCATCACTTCCCCTGCGCAGCAGTAAGGAACCGAGGCATCACCTCCCCCGGAGCAAGGAACTGACGCACCACCTTCCCTGTGTGTAAGGAACCGATGCATCACCTTCCCTGCAGCTTTTTTGCTTGTGTTTTTGAAGCATCCAAGGTATTTTGTGTTGAAAGTGTCGCATACACCATTTTCTATGAACAGAACTATTTCTACCTTTTAAAAGTCATATTTTGATTACTGTATTGTGGATTTTTGTCGTTTTGGTCTTGTGTGGTTTAGATAAAGATTACTTATTTTTCTAAACTGGTGTGGTGTCCATTTGTAGTGTTTTCACTGTATTACGGTATGTGTGCACAAATGCTTTATACACTGCCTCTGAGATAAGCCTGTCTGCTCATGCCAAGCTACCAAGGGGGTGAGCAGAGGTTATTTTAGAAGTGTATCCCCCTTACCCTGACTAAGAAGAAGGATCCCTACTTGGACAAAGGTGCAAACCGTTGCCAACTAGAGACCCCCATTTCTAACACTTACCCTAATATAGCAGCATTTCTGACAGTGACTTGCTGCAAGCCCCTGGTTTGCCATCACTTGTCCAGTCCACGGTGTCAGGCCGTGGCTCCGAGTGCTAGGTGCAGGAGCAACTTAAGCTAACCAATCCAGGAGCTGGTCTCATGCTGTTTATAGAAGTAACTAGCCTTGGCTGAGCCTACTGGAAGAGCCAAGTTTTCATTTTCTTCCAGAATTCAAGGAGTGAGCTGTCAGCTCTAAGGTGAAGGGAATGTTCATTCTAGGTTTTAGGATCGAAGTATGAGAAGATGCGGAAGCCAGCCTTGGCTCTTTGGATGCGCAGGACGAAGTCAAACAGATTGCTGGTGGATTGAAGGTGTCTTGTGAGGGTGTGAAAGCTGATGCAGTTGTTAAGAAAGGTGGGACCTAGATTACATAGTGCCTTCTATGTGTGAGTGAGTAGTTCCAACTGGGAGCACTTGTGGATGAGGAGCCAGTGAAGGCCCTTGAGGAGAGTGGATATGTGGGGGCGGAGTGGGAGGTTGAGTGTGAAACTAGTCACTGCTTTCTGCATGATCTGGAGCCTCTTGGTGATTTAGGCGGAGATTCCAACATTGAGTTCATTCACGTAGTCTGGCATTCTGGTGATTAGGGCTTGGATGAAGTTCGACAAGTGTTGAGAGGAAGTGGGAATAAATGTCTTCTGCATGGCTCTGGAGAGAGTGCCTCCCTGCTTTATGTTGATCTCCTGGCAAGTCACCTGACAGTACTGTAGGGTTTCTTGATCTCTACTTCAGTGTACATGACAATTACGCATGTCCACTGAGGGTCTTTCTGGGTACGTGTATTGAGACCCTAGAACTTGGCTCTGAGGTCGAGGAGGCATGTATAGCACACCCCTCTTTTACAGAGAGAGGCTAGCGCCCTCTCTACCCAGGATGTGGTAGACTGACAGTGGTGGCAGCATTAATCTATACACAGGGTACCTGTAAACTTTAGGAGAAGCTGCCTACCAGCGTCTTCCTGGTTAGGTCTGTGCAGTCTCCCTTTTCTGGGATCTTTTCTATTCTTCGTTTGTAGTATGTGTGTATTGAGAGCCAGTGGGTTCACTGGGTGAGGACAATGAGCCATTGTGTTTAATGTGAGCCGAGCTGGTATCTGTTCGCCTGGACATTCCAGATCCCCCAGTGTCCCTCCCTATTCTTAGTAAAAGCTTGGTGGTTTAGGGTAGGCACTAGCTGTTATCTGTATTTTAGCTAAGACTCCCTATACTGGGACGACCCCCTCCCTTTCTGCTGGGTGGTGGTGGTCAGGGCCTCCTGGTCTGGAGTTAATTAAAATTCCTTTCTTGGGGGTAGGACAGACAGGTACCAAGTGACTGGGAGAGCCCTCCTCCCATGCACTGATCACAGACTTATTGTTTACTGAACATGCAGGAAATATGCCCCAGGATTAGTGGGGCACCCAGGATGCAAGAGTAGCAGACCTCTGATTGGATTAGCCTGTCACGCAGGGAATGATAGAACTCTAGCCTCATCTGCCAGTTGGTGGTTCAAGGCTGTTCTCTTTTCTCATGAGGCACCCATAAAGGGTCACAGAGGGAACTGAGATTGAGAAGTTAGTCCACGGGGTTGGATTGCCATTCTCCTTTTAGACCTGGGGATAGGGTTTGAACTTGAGACAGTGTCTCTATGACAGATTACCAGTGAAAGGAATTTGCCAGACTGACAGAAGGAGCTTGGCTGCAGCTGGAGCAGAGACAGAGCTGTCTGAGGCTTGTGGAGGCTTCCATCCTTCAAACAAAAGGAGACCTCAGACAGCTGCTCAAGACAAGGAACTTGCTGCATATCCACATTGAGGAAGATGGGGGAAGCTCCATTGTATCATTGAAGGTGAAACTGTTTTACTCCTGACCCCTCCTCTGTGCTGTGGGACCCGTGGGTTCTTCCAGTTACCATCTGTAGCTGGGGGATGAGTACCCTGTTGAAGAACTTACCATTTGAACCCTTGGTCCCTCTCCCAGGACTTGCATAGTCTCCAGCTTTGCCCTTGCTTGTCCTGAACTGGTAGCAAGAAGCACCGTCCCTGCGGGCACCCTGCTATGAGAAAATCTAGACTGTGACAAGTGGGCTCTGTGGTACAGGCCCCCACATCTTTTGTGCCATCTGAGGGTATAAGGCACCCTGGCCTGACCCCATGCCTCTACAGCTAAGCCCAGTAGGTACTGGACTAGTGGGACTACAGTAACTGTGTTAAAACACCAGGAACCCCTATCCAGACCCCTGGCACCCTCAGAGCTGTGTCCTTGCCAAGGAAGGGTGGGTACTTCTGTTGCTTTGGGTGATGGGACAGTGGGTGGACCACCACAAGCATTGCTACCTTTGCTCTAGCTTTGAAGAGTAACCCTGTGTAAAAAGTTCTGTTTAATGCAATGTTACCTGTGTCTTTATAGTGCTTAGTGTCTAGGTGCTATATTACTGTTTAAAGTCAGAACTCTGGTCCAGATGGTGGTAGAGACTTCTTGTTTTCACTGTGTATCTTAGTTTTACATGTAGTATATTTTTGTTGTTTGTGATTAGTGACGTACATTTCTTTATAAAGTATAGCACTGACAGTACATTGATTTTTTTAGCTGATATTATGGAGTAAACTGTAGTCTGAATGTCTAACCCACCTCACCTCCTTGAGTAAGCCTGGATGCTCTGTCTCCTACACTGAGAGAGTCTAGTGTTAGAGAGGAGTACTGGGTTATCTAGTTGGGGGTCAAGTAGCACTGTGGCCCCAGGACACCAGTGGCGAAAAGCTCCAATTGATGCAACTGGTGCCCATTAACCCCTGACTGCTTTGGTGCCCCAAGAACCCGGCTGTCACACTGAAGGTCCTTGCAGTGAGTTGATATGTGTGTGCGGAATAGAAGGTTCAGTGCGAGACTGGTCGCTGCTTTCTGGATGATCTGGAGCCTCTTGGTGAGTTAGGCGGAGGTTCCAACATAGAGTGCATTTCCATAGTCTGGTATTCTGGTGTTGAGGGCTTGGGTAAAGTTCGACAAGTGTTAAGAGGAAGCCATCTGAAGATCTTCCTGAGAATCTTAAGGGTGTGAAATCAGGAGGAAGTGATTGAGTGGACCTTGCTGGAAATCGATATTTGGTTGTCAATCACAATCCCCAGGCTTCAGGCTTGGTTGGAGGGGTGGGTATTGGTCTTAGTTCTGGTGGCCACCAGGTCAAGGACCACAGTGTGGTGTCCCATCCGAAGAGTACCACATCTGTCGTATCCGAGATGAGCTTCAGGCAGTTGGATTTCATCCAGAGAGCTGCTTGTGACATGCAGTCGATAAACTTCGCCTAGGTGTTTCACTGTCCTTGGAGAAGGAGAGGAAGTTGTGTGTCGTCAGCATCTGAGATCATGTTGAGAACATGACTCCAGATGATGTTGGCGAGTAGGGCCATGTAGACATTGAAAAGCGTGGGGCTTAGAGGTGATCCCTGGGGATGCCTGAGATCAGATTGGAGGGTTCGGAGGTGGTGAAGGTCATGAAGACCTTCTGTGTGCAGCCTGTGAAGAAGGAACTGATCCATTTAAGAGCTGATCTGTGAATCCCTGTTTTGTGGAGGCTCTGAAGTAGGATTGGATGGAGATGGTGTTGAAAGTCAAAGAGATGTCGAGGAAGATGAGGGCCTTGGTGTCGCTTGGTCCATGATGAGCCTGATGTTATCGGTGGTGGTAATGAGGGCATTCTCTGTGCTGTGGAAAGGTATGAATCCCAGTTTGGATGGGTCCAAGAAGTGGTTGTCATTGTGTTTTGCTAGTCTCTTGTTGATGAGTTTCTCCAATACTTTCACTGGCTACAGTAGTAGGGAGACGGGTCTGTTGTTTGGCGGTGAGTTAAATCTGCTGTCGGTGTTTGCAGTAGCAGCAGGACGGTGGCATGCTTCCATCCATCTGGGAAGGTATCAGTGATTAGGGAGTCATTGAGGATCAGGATTAGGATGGTGCAGATGGGCTCTAGACCTTTGGAGAAGATGAGGCTGCAGGTGGGTGTGCGCCAGGCAATGAAGTCCAAGACACTCTTGTTGTATGAAGCGTCTTTATTTCAAATTAGTATTTTCCATATGTTAATAACACATTCAGCTCAGCCAACGCGTTTCGTTCTCTCAGTGAGAACTTCATCAGGGCTTAAGTAAAGCGAGTCGAAGATTCAACACAATCATGAAGAAAATTCCAATGTAAATGCTCCAGTGTATTGCGCTGGACGCAAAAGGGAATTCCCAAGGCAAAATCATGCCCAAAAGCGAAGATCTGTATCGGTCCAAACGTAACCGTCTGTTTTTTTTTTTTTACACAGATGGTTACATTTGGATCAACGATACACGTTGTCAGCCCAACGGCACTATTTAGCCTCTAGAGGCAAAAATAGCCTATTAATCCACCTCCAATGAAAAAAACATTAAAAAAACAATGGAATGCAGAATGTAGCAGCCAGGGCCAAGTTCAGCACAGGTTAACAACCCCCTCAAACCCCCAAACAGCCAGGATGACCAGCCAGAGTCCCAGGGGAAGAGGAAATGCAGAATCAGGGCCTCAGTTATGAAAAGAAGCGCATCGCTGGGGAAAACAAGTGATGCAGAACTTTTCATAGCGCCATCCTTGCGACACCATGGCAGCCGATGCCTGAAAGCGTGGACAGTCTACGGGGTCGCTGCAGCCTGACGGTGGAGTCGGGCTGCGTCAGGCCCAAGCCTGTGAGTCGTGGCAGTAGACATTAAGATGTTGGCGATCGCCCTTACCTGGTGGCGATATCTGGCAGGTTGCATGGAGACACGTTGCTGACCTTGTGTGAGAAGACCGCCTGGGGCCCCTTGGAGCTGTGATCGGTAGAGGCGCTCCTGCGCACCAGCATAGGGAGGTCTGCATTGCATAACATGCGCCACCCCTACACCGGGGTGCACAGAGGAAATTGCCAATGGTGGGCCGCACCTCTCTGCATCACAGGCCGGGAGGATGTGACGCTGCCCTGACGCTGTGGATGGTGAGGCCCCTGAGCTACGCTGAACTTGTGTGGCAGGAGCACTGCAACTTCACACCTAAGGGGGCCCTGTTGCATCACCTGCATTGGGAGGTTCCCCAGCGGACTTGGCAGTGACTGCTGTATCCAGGCTTGTGAAATCCTACCTGGCTGAGACTCCTGCTGGCTGAGTCACAGATTCGGAGAGAGCACGGCGGATTGAGCCTCGGTGTCGATGTCCAGGTGAGGATAAGGTGGGACGCGGAGCGGAGGAGGCCCGGGAGTCAAGTTGAGCCCAGGCCTGGTGCCTGTGGGTGGCGCACACCATGCCCTGAGCAATCCCTGTGCTGCGGATGACCTACATCACTGAGGGCACTGCACAAGACTGGTGGGGACTCCACTAACTGGCTCTAGTCGCTGATATCGGCCGTTGGTGGCGGCGGGTGCCAGGGGCACGGGGTCGGTTCAGGCCAAGGCCCTTGGGCGCACAGCTTGATCTGAAGTCACTCAGTGGGGCACTGGGGAACACGGAATCTGGTTGCCACTGTTAGATGGGAAGAGGTGACTGTGTGGTGCTGTCTTTCCTCACCCCCTGGTTGTGAGCTCTTGGGTGCATGGGGCATTACCAACGGTGCCGCCCGAATGAAGATTCCTGGCTAGCATACACCTGACTGGAGGAGAGGGGCTGGATGGCCACACAGCACTGCACCACATGTCATACATAGTGCCTGGGCGTCTGGCGCAAAGATGGCCCGCCTGCAGACGGGGGCGTCGTCAGCATTTGTCCGCGCCTCCATGGTGGTGAAATGAGTGGCTGGTGATCGCTGACCGCCAGGGCAGGTGACAGTGGACAGCCTGGACTCCAAATGAGACTCTGTACTCGCAGTAGGTACCTCTCTCGAACAAAACGGGCATTTCCTTTGAGGGCCGCATAGACAAAATCACAGTCGACTTCATCCAGGAGTGCGCAGATCATCACAAGCTAACTTACAAGGTACACGACATTGAGCAAGAACTGGCCAAAGTCCCCACGAGTACCCTGAGCGCAGCGTTGGAGGTGTAGCAGCTAATGGCACATGTGAAGTCACTGGCAAGAACAGCTGAGGATGCGGAAGGATGCTCCCAGCGTAACAACGTGAGGGTGTTGGGTCTGCCTGAGGGAGCAGAAGGGGCTGATGCAGTGGCATGTACTGAGACATGGTTGCGTGACTTACTGCTAGCAGGTGCACTCTCCCCATTCTTTGTTGTGGTGCAGGTCCTAGACCCTTTATCTTCCGCCTCCTACAGGGATCGTGACGCTGTCCTAAGGGAGGTACGCAGGCTGGGGGAGATGAAATTGGATAACGCCAGAGTTATTTTCTTCCCTGACTACTTCACGGGAGTGCAGAGGCTGAGGGGCTTGTGTCTAGTGATTAAGCGATGGCTCAGAGAGTTGGGCATCAAATACTCCCTCCTCTACCTGTAAAGGCTGCGAGTGATCTCAGATGTTGACACGCAAATCATTGACGCAGCTGAACAGGTCTGGACCTGGCTGCAAACTACTGGTCGCCAGGTGCTGCAAGCAGGGAGTGAAGGGTCTGCGCAACAAGCTGTCATTCATGGAGCCAGTCATACTGGGAGGCATAGGAGGAGCAGGCGTCCCCGCCACAACTACAAGCCACCTCCAATCTGCAGCAGGTTATACAAGAGAGGCGGAAGGCGCTGCATGTGGCGGTGACGATGTGCAATCGCACTCAGAGACAGGATCCCAATACTTCCCCTGAATGCTCCCCCAGTGACGTGGGCTCCACTGCGACGTGGTCATCTGGTGCAGAGTCCGTGCAGCCCCTGGATGTGACTCCTCAGACGGCAGATAACCTAATTTAATGTTGACTGGTTGTGTGTCTCTCCTTCTTCCACGGTTACAGACAGCTCTGGAGAGTCTCTGGTTTTCTATGGTTTCTGGTCTCCAGCTTCCTGTTGCTGAAGTTCTGGGGTACAGAGGTCAGCCCTTAGAGGGGATCAGGTCCAGTTCTCACCCAAAGGGAACAGAGCAGTTGTTCAGGTGAGCGATGCATGTCAGGGGTGGTGGTCTCCTTGATGCTCCGAGATGCAATGGCAGGAAGTCTGTGGCGTCGTTGACCTTGCCAAGGATGAATAGTGGGAGTTCTTCTATTATCCGAGGGCCTCATTTATGAGGCCCTAGCGGCACTCTTCCAACGCTGTGACGTCACGATTTTGATGTTCCGGTTGCGCAATGTGCCACAGCATGTTTACAAGGCCACGTAAAGCCCTTTACGTGGCTTTTCATGGACTTGTAAATATGAGCCCCTTTCACGCATTAAACAGTGTGAAAGGGGCATTCTATGGGTGTTGCTGTGGGTGTTCCCATGCCAAATCAATGGAATCTGAAGCCTTCCCAGGTTTACAAGAAACCGCAAACTTTCGGAATGCGTCAGAATCTAATACCACCCCAAGGGTGGCATTTGGGAGGCGCTACAAGGATAAATGTTTTAATTTCTTCTCTTTTTTTCACTTTTTCTATGTGTGCAGCATTCTGCAGCACGCAGAGAAAGAGGAAATACCCTGGATTGATAGGTTTTGTGCAGGTAAGTGTCACTTCCTGCACAACATCAATCAACTCCGCAACACAGTCACCCTTGCACCATGGCGCAAGGATGCCTGCGTTGGCGCATGGCAGGCATTGTGCACAAATGTACGGGGAAAAGACAGGGGGGGCTTATTCATGAGTCCCTTCCGACAGTTTAAAGCCACCGGTGCATCATTTTCTTGACGTACTTGCAGCGTGAATTTTGCACCACATTGCGCCATATCTACAAAGTGACACATCTAGGCATATGTGTGACCTTGTAAAGCCCTGTGCCACATTATACCTGCGTCAGTTATGATGTATGCAGGGTGGGCGTTCCCATGCAACAAAGCCTCGTAGGAGTGGTGCAGTGAAATCTATCAAATTTCACTGTGACTATTCTAGGACGTCACCTCGTCAAAACCTTACGCCTGCCTCATGGCAGGCGTTAGGGTGATGCAGTGCTATAGGGAGAGGCTGGCCCCATGCATTGCTGGAGTTGCATCATGCTTGTGACACAACTGCAGCAATGCGTGACTTTAGCACTGACAGATATGTCAGGATTCCAGACGTATCTGTCATTGGTTGCGACATGGAATATCGTACGATAAATACTGCGTAGGCATGATGTCGCCAGGCGGGAGCATTGAAAAGTGTCCAATCGCTGTTTTATCGCAGTGATGCACACTTTTCATGAATGGGGCCCAGTAATGGGCCCTATCTTATTGATAGGGCACATTCCTGGCCTTTTGTTTTGGCGCAGGGCAGGGTAGCGCAGCAATATTCCTTGCAGCGCTATCCAGCACCCAGACATCTTATATGCGGGCCCAAGTGTTTGCACCAATTTTAAGACCAACTATTTTCTGGCCTTAAAAAAACTGCCTCTAATTGGACTTAGCAGAAGTGTTTTGGGTTTATCAACGTACTGGGATTTCCTTGTAAATGTTGCGTTGTGTGTTTAGCGTCAGTATTTTCATGGAAACACCTACTTTGCATCTCATTTTCGTTAAGTCCCGCTAACAGAAGTGGCGATCTTGAAAATTCCTGTTCACGGTAGGAAATTGCCGCTAACTGGAGTTAGTGTCAACTTGTAAATACGGCGATAAAAAAAAAGCTGCCGTAACGTCAAAAAAGTGACGCTACGGCGGCGTTAAGTTCTTGTAAATATGCCCCTAAGCTTCGTTTAACCAGTGATTTGGAGGGCGTCATCGATTACTTGGATGGTTGCTTATTGTGCTGTGTCATGTAAGGAACCCTAACGAGAAAGCTAGATGCAAATGACGATGTGAAATAACTACCGCTTCTTTAGTATTTTACACAAGAAGAAGACTTGTGAGATGTTCCGTGTTGGATAGCTGGTCTGAGTCTAGGTAATATTGCTTTAAGAGGCACAGGGCAAATGTATTTTTCACTGTAGGGGTGCCCCTGACTCATGCACGGAATAATGATATTGAAGATGGCTGAAGGCTTTGGGGGAGAAAATGTTGTTGATGGACAAAGAGATTCTGTTATCTTTGTATTTACAACCTTTGTGTTAATTGATGATGGTGGCAAGGCAGAGACAGTGGTTCGACTGAGTCACTCCGATTGACTGTTTTGGGGTGTCTTATTTGGATTATAGGTGAAGGTGGTGTTGTACTGGACTAGGCCAATCTTGTGATGGAGTGTTTGCGTGTGATGTGTGAGGTGAGAGTTGATGCGACTGCCATGAAGGGAGCTGCACTCTTATAATTAGCTGCATGTGTAGCATGGAGGTGGAAATTGGCATAAGCTTTAGTGGTGCGTGTTTACTTATGATGAAAACACACCAGGGAGACTCAGTCTTCCCACAAGAGAGTTGTAAATATTGCACATGCAAGAAAAACTCCTGAACGAATTAATTATCAAATCTTTAGAATTACAGTGTTTCATAAACTGAAAAACTGTGCTTGTGACTTAGAAATTGCTGAAACGTCAAAGTTCACTATAAAAGCCACGTTGATGCAAACTGGCTCATAGCTGAGGCTAGATGTGATGGAATGTGAGGGAGAGAGTGAGAGGTCCTTGCAGGTGGTAGCTGAGGCGTATCCCAGAGATGTGAATGTCCCGGATGCTACGGATCGAGAGGTTTCTGCCTGTTTTATGTAGTTAGTCTTGGGGAAGAATCGTGGAGCTATTGGAGATGAGCTCACCAAAGATCGGGTGAAGAGAGAGGAGGATATTCTAGATTTAAATCTTAGAATTCAATCATTGGGGCATATGCACAAGAAAATGTCAGAGCGCGGAGCTGCGCCAAAATTGGCAGCGCCGCGCTCCGACATTTCCAAAACGCAGGGATGCGCCGTATTTACAACAATACAGTACACCCCTGTGTTTTCCCTAGCACTGGCATTAAAATTAGCTGCCTAGCGCCAACACAGGCACCCTTGCACCATAGTTCAAGGGTGCCTGCGTTGCAGGGAATGATTGTTTATGTGCAGGAAGTTGTCTCGTCCTGGACATAAACAATCAATAATGGCGATTTGTAACTTCATTGTGTGCTGCATTCTGCAGCACATATAGGAGTAGCAAATCACCATTATTTAATGATTATTTATGTGCAGAAAGGGACACCTTCCTGCACATAAACAATCATTAAAGGCATTTTTCTCTTTTCATGTGTGCTGCAGAATGCATCTCGGTTATTGATACGTTAACTAGAATATGGCTGCCTGTATTGTCCTTGACTGTTCCAAAGGCAACATATCCATGAACTCTTAAAGCCCAGTACTGGCTACCTCTTCATAAACTTATTCTGTTCAAACTAGGATGCATGTGTCCCAAGACTATGGCCGATACCAGTCTCATATATCTTTGTAAATGCTTTCAGAGCTATCTATAGCCCTACGTGTCCTAACAGATCAAGCTCCAGAAGTCTTCTGACCATTTCAAACATATGCTGGACTAGGCTTGGGGAATGCGAGTTCGCCTACATTACATGTGAGAAATGGAACGTACGTCCAGCTCACACGAGGGCCTTTTCTAATCCTACAACCTATTGCATGATGTCACATCTGTGCCTTGGACTTTCTGGAGGCTGTCAGAGGAAGACTGTTCATGTACCACATGTCCGGACATCATGTTGCTGGATGCTGTGCCCAGCACATAGCTGGGCATCTTCTCAGACTAGGTTGTGCTGATGGTTCTGTGATTGCTGTCATGTGGAGGGGTGTTCCGCGATCAGAACCAGGCAGTAGTTACTGCAGCAGGTGGTGGACCCAGTGGAATCAAATGTATCTTACCTAGCCAATTTCATTATTCTGATGAAAAGCCATGGTGAAGCCTATGAAGTACCCTTCCCAAGATAGTGGATTGCCAGAAAACTCTTTGGGAATTTTCCAATCCAGGATTAAGCATGAGCATTTTCTTTGATGTCAGTACCTGTTTGAATCGCATGTAAAGGAAGCAGTTTCTGGAGGAAGATGTGTTGCATTACTTTTGTTCCTTATTGTTTGTTGAGTTCTTTGCCCACTCTAGTTTTGTTCTTGATTTTTGCTTCTGGCAGCTGGATTCCACTGGATTCATCTTGTTGATTCTTTAGCCTGGCTCTTTTCTCTTCTGAATAGCTGCAAAGATTTCAGTTTCCTTATGTGTGATAATTCAATGCATTTTGGTGACTCTTTGTCTGACATTTATCATGGAATGAAGAAAACAGTCATCTGCAAAATTCCAGATCATACCCCTTGTGTTCAGTATTATAGTCTAGAAAGAACCTTAAAATAGTAGTAATGCTTCTGAAGTGCTTGTGTTATGTAAATAACCTATGTTCTCTTTCTTTCTCTGACTTATTGAGCCCATTCTCTCAAGCAACTAGCAGAATGATTAAAAAGCCAGCGTATGTCAAGGTATCAGTCATGGAGGGGCATGGCCTGATGCCAGACAAATCTAATGTGGAGTGGGATAGATTGGAGTGAGGTAGATTGTGATAGATTGCAGTGGGGTATGTTGGGCTAGATTGGAGTGGAGTGGAGAGTGGTAGATTGGAGTGGGGTAGGGTAGATTGGAGTGGAGTGGAGTGGGGTAGATTAGAGTGAAGTTGGGTAGATTGGAGTGGAGTGGCGTAGATTGGAGTGGGATAGATTGGAGTGGGGTAGATTGGAGTGGGATAGTTTGCAGTGGGGTAGATTGGAGTAGGTACAGTGGAGTGAGGTAGAGTGGGGTGGGGTAGATAGGACTGGGGTAGGGTAGGCTAGGGTAGATTGGAGTGGGGTGAATTGGGATAGATTTGGGTTGAGTGAGATAGATGGGAGTGGAGTGGGGTAGAGTGGAGTGGTGTGGGTAGATTGGGTAGAGTGGAGTGGTGTGAGTAGATTGGGGTAGAGTGGAGTGGGTAGATTGGGGTAGAGTTGTGTGGGGTAGATTGAGGTAGATTGGAGTGAAGTGGGGTAGATTGGAGAGGAGTGAGGTAGATTACAGTGGGGTAGTTTGGGGTAGACTGGATCGGAGCGCATTGTGGTGGAGTGGTATAGATGGGAGTGAAGTGGGGTAGAATGGAGTGGAGTGTGTGGGTAGATTGGGTAGAGTGGAGTGAGTAGATTGGAATAGATTGGAGTAGCGTGGAGTGGGGTAGATTGTAGTGGAGTGTGGGTAGATTGTAGTGGAGTGGGAAAGTTGGAGTGGAGTGTGGTAAATTGGAGTGGAGTCAATTGGGGTGGAGGAGGGTAGATTGGAACGGAGTGGACGGTAGCTGTGGCCATTAGGCTACATCCCTTGCTTTTAAGTATGAATATAATGAGCCTGAAAGTACTTTTGGGGAATACATATGAGAATGAAGACTTAGGCACAGGTTTTTAGGAGAAATGGAGTAGTTGCTGTGCTATACATAAATGAAGCGCTCTAAACAGACACATACTTTCTATGCGCAGAGAAGAGGTGCAATACATATAAGATTGAGGACACAGGTTTTAAGGAGAAATGGATTAACTGTAGCTATTCCATGCCATTTGATTGGTGCTATAAAACGAAGAGCCAAACTGTAAAACAAAGTCACAAACTGCTTTAATAGTCTGTGTGATTTTTTGTGCTGTAAAAGGAAGGGGAAGGAAATGGACACTTAAAAGGGTGACATTTACTATTCCCACATTTACTATTCAAACTCCAATCGAAACCAATTTGGGGAAGGTCTTGGACACTAAAGGGGTGACATTTACTAATCCCACTCCAATCTAAACCAATTTGGAGAACGTATTGCGCACAAATTCCAAAGTAAATTAAGGCAACAACAAATAAACCTGTAGGACAGATATTAACAGCAACCCAAAGGTATAGCATGGATTTTGAAATGATGGACAGGAAAATGAAAAAAAACTACCCCGAATCAGAAAGTGAGAAGCGGAAGGACAGTAAAAGGACACTGATCAAATCAAATCAATTAGTACTTGTTCCGTGCTCCGGAGAAATAAGAGAAAGTGATATGAGGCATATAGTGGCCAATTAGGAGGCAGCTTAAAAGAATTACAATCAAGCCAGCAAATGGTAAGTAAGGGTCGGGCTCCACGCCCTTTACGGTATGCAATACCCCTCGCAGCAACAGAGCGTGCGCACTGTTAGGCGAAACCTAATTAACATTTTCAGTGGTTATTCTTGGGCCATCTCACTCCTGTTTTTCTGGATTTGCTTCAGTTGCTAGTGCAACCACTGAGAGTCTTGGCCAAAGTGAGAAACCCTTAATGGCGAGGGGAATCAATGTGCTGTGGGACAACATTCTCTCAAGTCATCAAACGAATTTAAAATTTAACATCCCCAAAAATGTTCATGTATTTTATCTTTAGCGTGTTTACAAATGCATTCGAACTGCTACAGCACTTTCTAAGACAAGCTATGAAATGATATATACATGTGCAGCCCCTTTGATAGTCCCACTGCTAAGCATCAGATCACTACACATTATTTGGAATTTAAGTTTATTTTGGGGGCGCGAGAAGTGCCACCTGTCGTTGCAAGTGACACATACTGCCTCAGAATCACAATCTGTTAATATTTACAACTGCAAGTGTAACGCATTAATGTTGAAAATTCACAACTAGGGTAGTTATTTTGCAGTCGTACGGATAGGATTACTACCAGGGCACTTACTCTTCTGAGAGTGGTGGCAGCAGCTTTGCCTTTGGCAAAATTGTCAACACCCACAAAGTTGTAAGACAGGCGAAGAAATATAGCACACTAAAACCCCCACGGCGTAATTCGGTTACCGTTTCTTGAAATATTACCCTGGATAATTTTACCACCCATTCTGTGTAAATGTGGTTGGAGTAGGGAATACACTGGGGATGTAGTTTCACCTGACCCAAATCTGGTCTCTTACCTAATAATGACCTCTTTTCCAAAAACAAAGTTCCCTAGGCTATTTCCATAGAAAATTAAGGAGGTAATAACCGATAGAGCAGTAATTTAGCATTACTCGTGTTCTGAGAGTAGAGCTGGAACTAGGGGTTCGGCAGGTGCTGCAGCACCCCCATATGAACTGCAAATATCCTGGTAGGAGAATGGCCACTAATAAGGCCTCTCAGGCTTCCCTTTCTTGCAGGGTTTGGAAGGTCAGAGATTAAATGCAGTAGAGATGTGGAGCAACTTCTGGTCACAAACTACTATTAATTCTCTTAACATGTAGATACATATTTTCTTTGTCACCAAACCGAGGATATTTTGATGTAATGCAAACATTTTTGAGATACTGGGTATCACACAGCAGTGGAGCTGGAAGTAGGGCACAGCAAGGGCTGCAGCACCCCTGCTTGGATGACCTGAGAAGTTCAGCAGGTCAATGTGCAGTAATGAGGCAGTTTACAGTCTTTAATTTATTCAAGGTTCAGCGTCTTTTCAAAGATGGTATTGTGAATATATTTCAAGAAAATTAAGAAATGAGTACATTTTGTGACACTTAGAGGATTTTTTATTGTGATTCTTCTAAGGTATTGGTTCTGAAACTTCCGAATATTCTGTTATGCTATGCATATCAAGTTATGTTAAGTTGTGTGTTGTTATGCTGTATCTCGCTATGTTATTCTTTGTTATGCTGTGTTTTAATGCTGTATCGCAGTTTATTATGCTATGCTTTGTTTTATTATGCTGGATCATGTTATGCTAAAATATGCTTTGTTATATTAAATCATGTTGTGTTACATTTTGTTGTGCTGTGTTATATCATGCTTTGCTTTGCTCATTCGTACCATGTGATGCTAGGCATACTTTGCTATGTTGTTATGTAACATTGTATTGTGTGGTGCTATGGTTTAGATATTGTGTCAAATTATGCTATGCTTTATTATGCAGTGTCATGTTATATGATGACTTGTCATGTTATGTCATTGCAGACGACATTGAAGGGATCTCTGAATGAATGAAAAGTGCACTATTACCTAAAAAGGTTTTCAAAGCACTTCTAAAAGTAGCAACATTTAGCAAGAGCGGCAGAAGAGGACTGAGGGGCTCTAGTTAGGAGGCGGAACTGAATCTTCCTTAGGAGGAACAAAGGACCTTGTCAAAGAAGAGCACAATAAGAGTTACACAGTGATTCTAAGGTGGACCATTTGGCCATAGCGAGCCAATACAGAGTTATGAGATGGCTAGAGATTGAAGAGCGAGCGAGTAAGTCATGTAAGATTGTAGCTTAAGAATATTAAAACCAGCTGTTTGCCGTTTGTGCATGTGTTTGGGAACACCCAAATACAAAGAATTGCCATAATCAATTCTGGATCGAATAATGGCTTGACCAACAGATTTACAACAGTATAGTGGAAGTAAAGGGAGGATCTTCCTAAGTAACCTGAAGTAATATCTGCAGGAAAAGGAGAACATATTAACCTGTTGTTTGAAGAAAAAAGTCTGACTGATGATTACCCCAGGTTTCTATTAACCTCAATAGGAGTAGGAGCAGAGCCAAGCTTCGACCACCATCATTCAGGAGACTAGAGAGTGGCAGAACTTCTTCAGGATTAGGAACTCAGTTTTGTCAAAATTTGAGTTTGAGAGAGTTGGCCCTCATCAAAATGCTGGCTGCTTAGAGGCAAGTTTTGATGTACTTTTGAAGACCACCGATATAATTGTTAAAAGAAACACCGATTAGGGTGCCATCATAGTAGGGCGCTAGTGAGAAACCAGAACTTTGCATAAGAGTCGCCAAGGTCGTTCTGCAATGTCAAAAAATGGTAGAACTCAGGGAAGAGCCTAGAGGCCCCTCAGTTTTTTGGTGAGGAGCAAAAAGGTGGAAGAATGACTGTATGTGGTATTGTAAGTGAGTGTGGTATTTATTTCAAAGCCCTACCCTTGATTCCTGAAGAAGGAATCCAGTGTATTGAGATTGCATAGAGTGTCCAATGCAACGCTGAGGTTCTAAATAGCCAGAGCAGACCTGCCTCCTAGTTAATGGATGTGTCAGTGATCCACAGAGACAGATAAGAGCTACATAAGTCCCATGAAGGTAGCAGAACCCTTCTTGCATGGAATGTAATGGTGAATTGACTTTAAAAAGGCAGAAGTATATCTATTTATTTCCTTTTCAAGGACTTTGGAGTGAAATGGGTCTAAAATTACTGAGCCCTCTGTGATCTGCAGATGACGTTTTGGGCAGGGGTATTACCAAGGTTTTTCCAGTCTAAAGATAGATATATTGCATTAAGAGGCAAGCACCCGGGCAGTAACACTTAGTCCTTTAATAGCAGTCTGTGCGTTCAGGATCTAATGAGGACCCAGCTTTGGTGAATAGAGAAAAGGTGGATAGAGATAAGGAGATCGTGCTTTCTAAAGATGGATATGGAAAGGCAGAGAAACAAAGCTACTTACTGGTACCAGTAGCAGAAGTAGTAATATCAGATGGTCGGTCCATGCTAAACGATTGATAAAAGTTAAGAATATTGTCTTAAAAAGAGTGGACAATGGGGTTGCATACTATCTTTTGATGCAGGCGCTGCCAATTTGTTTGCCATTTAAAAGCCCGTGCATGAACGTTGATTCACCAAAAAGGGGAGGGGTAGGGGAAGTGACCTCACAACTCAATGATATCACAGGAAGGGACATCATATGACCTGTGATGCCACAAGATCTCAATCCTGATGACATAATAATAATTGACATCACTGAAGCCTAGTGTATACCTCAAAGGAAAACCATATTGCTAAATCACAGACAGATACAGAAAAAAAGAGATTAAAAAAAAAAAAATAGTGATCAGGTACACTAGTACTAATTTGTACGTACTATAAATTGTACATGAAATATGTTGTTTGCTTAATTTAATCCTTTTCATTGCTAATAAGTTTTGATTGATCATTGCTTGTAGGGAAGTATCACAAATGCGTAACACAGAGGTGATCGTTCTATTCCAAAACATATTTCTTTCAAGCATTCACTGTAGAGGAGACCGCGGCAAAACGTTTAAAAATCGTTTTTTTTAATTTGTATAATTTTATCTTGTATTATCAAGAGTGTGCATTCCACTTCTGGATTTATTTATTTCTAACTTAAAGTTTAATCGCCTATTGGGATCTGCAGAAGGTAAATACATGTTCACTAGAACACTGTTTACCTTTAGTGCTTAGTACTGCTTTTGAGCAGGGGTAGTTTCTGCTTTAGGGCTCTGGGACTGCGCCCCTCTGAAATTCCTACAACTTTTCTGCAAAAATTACTAAATACATTGATTTATTGTGAGATATGATCTCAGATCGTATTTCTGTATAAATTGATGTATTTAAGTCTAGGCTGCCTGTCCCTGGCTGCCTGCCCCATTCTGAACAAGGTACCGGAAGCCAGACAGTAAGTCAACTTTCTGCAATATGACACATGATGCAGTGCTTACCTTTCTATAGCCCGTTGGTGACATGGGATTCTTTGCAAAAAGAACAGATGATGGAAGGAATGCTGAATTAATCAAACACTCACCCCCAGTCACAGATCTGGATTAAATCCATCATTTTTCTGCACGCCACGCCATTCCAGTTTAGACCCAGTCTTGACCCTGTTCCCCATGGGAACACTCCAGCCCGAACTGCCAGGCCAGGTCTTCCCTGGACCAGAAACAAGCATCCTGGGACCGATATTGGGGTAAAAACCCCTCCTCAGCCAGGCTAGCTTGAATCTGGGGGCATAGCAAGCACCTGACTCACGTCTGGGCATACCCTTCACACTTAGTGCGACAAATGCAAAAAGAACAGATGATGGACGGAATTCTGAATTAATCAAACATTCACCCCCAGTCACAGATCTGGGTTAAATCCATGTTTTTTTTGTTAGCCACGCCATTCCAGTTTAGACCCAGCCATACCACGCCATTCCAGTTTAGACCCAGCCATATGCAAATCAGTCTTGACCCTGTTCCCCATGAGAACAGTCCACCCCGAAATGTCAGGCCAGGTCTTCCCTGGACCAGGAACAAGCATCCTGGGACCGGTTTAGGGGTAACACCCCTCATCAGCCCGACTTGCTTGCATCTGGTGGCGTAGCGAGCACGGGACCCACGTCTGGGCATACCCTTCCCACTTAGGGCGACAAATGCAAAAATAACAATTGATGGACGGAATGCTGAACAATGTCTAAAATTCTTTGGTGATATCCACTCTAAGCCAGAAACACTTCTGGCATCACTGTTTTGGGCTTTGCAGGCTGCATCCCTACATGATACCAGGCCTCATTCGCAGGCATATATCCTACCCTTTCCCATTGTTCATGGGGTGGGATTGGATGAGAGCGCAATAAGTGAGATTTGGCACCTTGTCCTCTGTGATGGTAAATGTAAATGCTAAACTTGTATTAGGTATATTGTGCTGAGACGCCTGGTCACGCTGAACTTCCCCACTGTGACACCCCAAGCTGTGGCTGTAGGTTGCTGGCCCCTTTAGAATTGGAGCTGCTGTATTTGTTCACAGGCAAACTTGGCCCAAAAGTTGTGCAGGGTTTTTACTCCCTGGCAAAGTTGATCCAAATATCCTCAGCTTTTGAGGGAGTGAAGTTCAACAGGAGACATATGTGTATATAGTATCTTGATTAGTTGAATACCACAAACATGTCAAAAACCATTAAATGCTATAAGTATGCATGCCTAGAATATGGCACGCATACTTGGGTGCTTATTAAGGTCCTGATTAATTTTGATTGGCGCATTGATTCTAGAATGCTTTATCCCCACTCTGGACATATTTTGATTTTAAAGACAGTTAGACGCTGTAGCATGCTCAATGTTTGTGGTTGTGTAATTCTGGGGATCTGACTTGGTCAAATACCATTGTAACAGACATTGAAACAGGTCCCTGTTAGGCTCTATATTCATGCCCTTAACCTAAATGCCCAAAATTCTGATTGATTACCAAACAATTATAGTTAAAAACATTAAGGTAATGCCTGTCAGCGATTTAGTTCCTGTTTGTAGTTTACGTGTTTTAGTTAATCTTGAATTTCCAAAAAGTGTTAACTGTTTCCATCATGTTGTGCTTCTGTGTTTTTGTGTGCATCTTATTACTCTTGTATAGTGTATACTTTGAACTGTCGTGCCAGTGTTTATGAAAATCCACGATTGAGAGCTCTGGCACTGAGGCTAAATGCAGTGCGAGTTTCTCATAGTACCTGTCGGTGGGTTGGCCTCTGCAGAACACAAAGAGCAATGGTCACTTTTTCCAGTTGTAATTAAAATTCTATGTAAATATATTTGAAAGGGTATACAATTGTCAAAATAGTGACAAGGGGATAGTAAAAGAAAATAAAGTGCTTACATTTGAGTAAGTGCAGTGTATGTTTGAAGGTGTTGAAGTAAAGAAGATGCAAGGAAGTATTTCAGGGGAGAGTGAAATGTGCAAGCAGGGCTTATCGTATAAAGAATTTAGCACAATCATGTTAAATGGCCTTATTTACAAAGGAAATATTCTGACTTATGCATTTCAATGGGATACCCTTGCACTAGCATACGTTACACTATACTTACACAAGCACATAATAATTAATTTATACACTTAAGCTGTCTCTTAAGTGTCGCTTGGGAGTACGCGCAGGGATGTGTTAGGGAGTAACACAGAAATCCCTTGCAAGTGAGGTGGACACCAAGTCAGGTATAACTTTTTTGGTATTTCCAAAACGTTTTAAGGGCATTGTTCCACTTTTCAGCATAGTTAAGTTACAAGTGAAGGGCAGACATGCAACTGCTACAGGAGTGGTAGGGAGCATCAATGATGCCAGTATTATCTGAGGTAAAGGGGATGGATGAAGAAAAAACACACTGGAGAAGAAAGGAATTCTAGAGTTAATGTGAAAATCTATGAACTTCTGAATTGTAAACTCATATATTTAACATGCATTCATGAAATATGAATACTTAGGGATATTAAAACAGTTTTTAATCATATCTGTTTATAAAGGAATGAATAATAAATACCTAATTAGACATAGCTTAAGACCAGGCATAGAAATAACTCTTGAGAGGCACACGTGCATTATGCCTGTGTTTGTAGCTCAGGACCTGAGTTCTAACATGACTCTAGAATAATGGAAATATAAAGGCAATTCTTTGTAGGATCTGGGCTCTAAAATTAGTGTACAGATACCTACAATAGAAGGGCAGGTAAACATAGTACATGGGGCACTGATGGCATTTCTCAGGGTGGAGAATATCCTCTCCTCGGCATAGTATTGTTTTCCTTTCAGTCATCAATTATTATCTATCTCACATATTGTCTGCCATTTTCTCTTTACATATACATCTTGGCCCAGGGTTGTGTTTGCTGTCCGCAGAGTTAACTCTAATGTCTCATATTATGTTGCCGTCAACATTCTACTTCTCCATCATTTCATGAAATCCACTTTCTCCTCAAATCAGAGAACTTCATCCAATATTGATTTTGGTGCTTAAACTTCCACCTATTTCCCATCATCCCCAGGAGCACTATTCTCATTATTTCATATCTTCAGAACAACAGTCCTCATGTGCACAATCAGTGCTCCTCAATATCACAGTCAGTCATGCACAAGTGTTGTGAATCCTGGGTTCTAGACCCAGGTCTGCTGGGTTTGGGTTCCTAACCTACAGATGGAAGGATTTAGCTCATTGTACCATCATTGAGTGTGAAAGTCCAATTTAACTGCAGTCCCAAACAACCCACTGAACAATCCTGTGAGGGTGATGTTTGTGTTTTCTGGGTTAGTAACAGTCTTATAAAGGGTTCGGGGATGCAGTGGTAATTCAAACCCAATTTTTTTCTTAGAATAGCACACTCAAGTGTAGCACTAAGAACACACTGTATATTTGAAAGTGTTTATTTTAACAGTCTTACTCCTTTGCTTAGTACATGAATAATAAGCACACATAATATAATGAAAACAGCACATGTGCATGCTGCTAGAAGCAAGATTAAAATGAACAGTTCTAACATGCATTGGAATGTTGGGGGCGTGGCTTGGCCGAGCAGCAAGATGGCCGCCTGCTAAAGGGGCTCTTCCGACCGGGCACAATATCCTGCACAATCCTGGACAAGGGGTGCCTGCATATCCTGCCCTACGAGGAAAGATTCAGCTTATAACTGGGAACACAAACATACCCTCCTCGAGCCGATTGGTGGCTGGAAACGGCGGCTGCGAACATCGTGAGGCGGAGGCGGCACGTGGAGCGGCGGACCCGTGGCTGCGGCACCTTCGGCCGGGCTTCCTAGTCCGGCGCTCGCCCGTCTGCCGCAGCACGAGCTGCCGCTGCTGCCTCCTGGCCGAGACCCCCCGTGGCTGACCAGCGGATGACGTTTGGAGGGCGCTGGGTGGGTTGACGGCTCCGTGCGGCCCCGTGGGACGTGCTGCCTGACTGAGCTGTGACCCGTGCGGAGCTGAGGCCCGCGCTGGACCGAGCTGGGCCCCTGGCTGCTCCCTGTGCACTGTTCGTCGGGCAGTGCGATTTGTGCGACGACACCTGTGGCTGGGGCCCCGCTCACCGACCACTGCTGCAACCGATCCCATTGAAGGTGAAGGCGTGTGCCACGCGGGGGACCGTGGTGGGGGCGGCGGCTGCCGCAACTGCAACCTGAGTAGAGACGTGCATCCCATGCCGCGGAGCCTGATCCTGAATGCAGAGATGTGGGGCTGATCCGAGTGGACCTGCAGCCACGTGAGTAGGCCTTGAGGCCTAAGCTCCTGGGGCCTGAGTACTGGCGGCCGGGGGTTCTACTGCTTGAAGGGAACGCTGAGGGGCGCGCCCTGGGCGCTGGGTGCCGCCCATCTGCTTTGGGCTCGGACGGGACTGTGCAGGCCCTGGGACATAGCGCTAGAGGGAATTGAGCGAGTGCTGGGGGTACGCCGGGGTGGTGCGGGGCGCCATAGCCCCGAGCAGTCTCATCTCCTGTCGCCGCTGGGGCTGCTGCGTGCCCGTGTCACTACCCCTGGCAGGACCTCAGCAGCCCTGTCTTGACCCCTCGGACGCGTTTAAGCCCGAAAACTGGTTACTGCGTTGGAGTTGCAACTCACCATATGCCTCCTCCTGAAGACAAAGCATTCCGTGGCTGCGACGGCCCAACGGACTGAGCGACTCACCTTAATCTGCCCTAGGGCCCCTTACAACCTACGCTATGGGGAAAAATGATCCCAAGCAGTCCAAGCTGCCGTTTGAAAATAAATGCCTTACTCGGGCCGGGGACACGAACTCTGAACCCGAAAATGAACCCAGCCAAACCGGAGATAAACAAGACGAAGACTTGCGCACCATTATGCTCGAGGTCCGCGCAAACCTCAAATCTATGGACACCAAACTAGATGCGCTGACAACTGGGCTCGACATGGTAAAGCACCAAGTGAACACTCACGAGTCCAGACTAGACGCCCTTGAGAACCGCGCGGAGGAAGCACATTAGTACCAAGTGGATTCTAAAGAACACCTCCTCAACATGGAAAAAATACTCACAGTGATAAAAGCCAAAAACAAAGATTTGGAAGCGCGCTCCAGGCGCAATAACCTACGCATCGCTGGCATTCCAGAAACCTCGTCTGTTCCAAAAATGGAACCATATGTCGAGACTTTGCTACGTGATCTCTTCCCGACTGCACTCTCAGCAGTTTTTGTGGTAGAACGCGCGCATCGATCGCTTGGCCCCCAACCGCCCGTCGGCTGTACACCTAGGCCCATTATTGCGCGCTTGTTAAACTACAGCGATAGAGACTCGATCCTAAAGGCAGCCAGAGAACATGGCCCTACCACCCACCAGGGCAATAACATATCCATATTTCCGGACTTCACTCCCACGGTACAAGCTGCACAGAAATAATTTCTCCCCGCAAAACGCCTTCTACAACGCGCTGTGATCCCGTATGCAATGCTCTACCCGGCAAAGCTGAAAATCTCACATGATGGCCAAGCACACTTCTTTACCGACGCCAAGTCAGCGCACAAGTATGCCAAACATATCTGCCCCGGGCAGACATCGCCCCGCACATCTAAACAAGCGGAAGCGGCGGACAGACTTAGCGACAATGATTGATCATAGGGTCGAGTTTGGTGGACACATGCCGCTACACCTTATATACACTATCCCAGCTGCAGCCTTTCCGTCATGGACCGACTGCCCTAGCCCTTAGTCATGTACACTTATTGCTCTCTGTCTGTTACCCACACGTGCCCCTCGTGTTGATAAGTACACCCGGCCGCCCTGCTACCTACGCAGGGCAGTTTGCCGGTAACCCATGCCCCCACAGGGAGATCTCGAATGGTTTACACCGTTTGTTCTCTGTTTGGGTATGTCTGGGAGGGGAGGGGTAGGGGGATCTCAACCTAATTGGGGGGTTGGAGTGGGTGGAGGGGTGGGTACAGTATTATGTATGTTAAGTTGTAAGTTTGAAGTCACTGCACGATCACTAACTCTATCCTCTTTATCACACACACCGAGACACAATCCCGACTACGTCACGCAACAGATAAGCTTATATAACGGTACCGCATCTTGTACATTCAACAGACCAATAACCGCACGCCCGCGGTCCCTACGCTGCGCTACAGACCACGCCAAATGACAGAAGTCTCGTTCCTAACATGGAATATACGTGGTCTGAACAATCACAGAAAGGCGAGACTAACCCACGCCTATCTGATCAGACATAAGATCGACATATGCTTCCTGCAAGAAACACACCTCATGCGTGCTACCGACCCTAAGCTACACAATGGATATTAGGGGGAGGTTCACTCAGCAGGATATTCTAACTACGCCCGCGGAACTGCTATCCTCATCCGTCGCAACATAGGCTGGACTACTGCTGATTCATATGTCCACCCTGAAGGCCGCTACGTATTACTAAAAGGCACACTGCACACAACTCCAATGACCTTAGCTGCTGTATACGGCCCTAATACCGACAACCCTGTTCTATTTGAAACCATATGGTCCAAGATAACACTACTGGGGGAGGATACAATTGTCTGGGGGGGTGACTTTAATGCTGTTATGCAGGACTCCTTAGATCGTAAGGGAACTTCCCGGCAATTACACCCTGAAGCCACCAACGTGCTCAATTCCATAACACAAGGATACGGGCTAATAGATATATGGCGCTCATGGCATCCAGGCATTCGTGAGGGCACGTGCATCTCCTCTGGCCACAACGCATGGTCCAGGCTCGACTACTGGCTAATCTCACAGGATATAGCGTCGTGGACCACCAGCATTAAACATGCGCCGCGCACACTGTCCGACCATGCCCCGGTCCAGCTCACCTGGACTGAACCACTAACTAAGCCATACGCCTTTAGCTGGCGCTTGCCACCACATGCACTACGGGACACTGCATTAAGAGAGGAGGTGCGCGAGGAGCTCCTGCAGTACTTTGCCATAAATGAAAAATCTGTAGATTCCCCTTCCACGCTATGGGAAGCTTTTAAAACAGTCATGCGCGGCACCTGCATAGCCACACAATCTGGGTATTAAAATCCATCCGATCCACCCTGGAACGGATGGAGAGGGAAATACATCAAGCGGAGACACTATACTTTCAAACAGGCCTGCAGACGCACTTAGCCACTATTCGTGGAAAAATCTCCGAATATGATGACGAAGCAATCCCTGAAACAAACTTCCTAGGTAAACATGCCAGGGCTCGTAGGTACGGGGAGGGTGATCGCCCTGGAAGAGCCTTAGCTTGCACACTAAAACAACAACATACCTCCTCCTATATTACTGAGTTATTAGACGATGAATCCAGTCTTGCCCGTGGGCAATCTGCCACCCTAGATAGAATGAGTAGATTCTACAAATCCCTTTATACCGCAACTCAGGAATGCCCGAATATGGAGCTGCAGACCTATCTTGACTCCATCGAATTGGTCTGGTTAAGCAACTCCCACCGCGAATATCTGGACGTGCCATTTACAAAAGAGGACATCATCCAGGTTATTAACAGTCTGCCTGGGGACAAAGCACCTGGTTTAGATGGCCTACCAGCAGCATTCTATAAAACATATACCGCCGAACTTGCCCCCTACTTGCTAGAGGTATATCAGGAATCCCTTGAAATAGGCCGCCTTCCCCCAACGATGCGCGAGGCCGTAATCATGACAATTTTAAAGCCGGATAAACCAGCGAACAAATGTGATTCTTATCGCCCACTTTCCCTCATTAACACAGACGCGAAGATACTGGCCAAACTGATAGCTAATAGACTACAGCCACTTATCCCCCTCATCGAAAGGCCGGACCAATCCGGTTTTATACCGGGCAGATCCACCTCGCACAACGTACGCACCTTTTTCTCAATCATCCATCAACTAGACCCGAACCTTCCCGCGCTATCGGCGTTCTTAGATGCCACTAAGGCATTCGACTCCCTTGAGTGGCCGTTCCTCTTCACTATACTCCCCAGAATTGGCATACGCCCAAACTTCCTGAACCTCATCCAACTGCTCTACACTAACCCGACTGCCAGACTCAAAGTTAACGATTTGATATCGGAACCGTTCCAAGTAACACTAGGCACTAGACAGGGATGCCCCCTCTCCCCTCTACTATTCGCGATAGCGATGGAACGCGGCCTGAATGCGGCAACATCACACAGCCAAAGGACTGGGCCTCACAGATAGAGGGTTGATAATATCGATGCATGCACACGACATCACATTATACATACACGAGCCCGAAACAAACCTCAAGCCAGCTCTGCACGAAATTCTGCTCTTTGGAGGCATGTCCGGTATACAGGTTAACTGGTCCAAATCGACGCTCCTCGCCCTAACACAGCCCCAGTGGAGCTAGAGCTAGACTTCCCACTCACCTGGGCGAAGGAAGCGGTCAAATATCTGGGGATATGGCTCTCCAGGGAGCTACAAGAGATCTGGCGAATGAACTACGGTCGGCTTATTGCCTGGCTTGAAAGCAAAATTCCCATTTGGGCCAAACTGCCACTTTTTTTAGCTGGCAGAATAGCAATCGCTAAAATGATAATTCTGCCTAAGTTCCTGTACCTGTTCGCCAACATTCCCCTTCCCCTTACACAGGCCTTCTTCAAGCAACTGTGCTCCCTTCTTATTTCCCACGTCTGGGCAGGTAAACAACCGCGTATCCAATAGGAGCTCCTGACACTGCCCTTAGCACAAGGAGGCCTTGGGGCACCGGACTTCGAACTCTATGCATTAAGCGCTCAGGCACAATATCTCCAATACTGGGCCCACCCTATCCCATTTCAACCACATGTTGCAGTTGAAAAAGATGTCGCTTTTCCAGCACCGCTGCCGGCTGCTATCTATCACACTTACAAACGACCCAACGCAGAAATTAATACAGTGAAGACGCTACGCTGGGCTTGGGAGGGTCTTAGACGCCGCGCGCATATTCCACTATTATATGCACCAACAATGCCACTAGCTCATCACCCCAGCTTCCCTCCACTGCAGGATGCTGGCTCTATTCAAAGAGCCCGTCAGATGGGATTGTCTACTTTTGCTGACCTTTATCCGGATAATGAATTCTTAACCGGGCCACAAAACCCAGACGGAACACACACTCCTTTCCTAGAACTGCTGCTCTACTACCAGCTCAGAGCCAACTGTCTGCACCTACACAGCTCATTCCCCTCTGCACCTCCCCAGCTGGCTTCATTAGAAAACATACTAGCGACTCCATCGCCCAAGAAGCTGATCACCCGCATTTACAATATTACACAATGTACTACCCTGATCACTACGCCGAACGCACTGGCACAATGGACAGCAGATCTTGACCCACCACCCACTGAGAAACAATCGGCCTACTGCTGCGCTCAACTCAAGCGCCTCTCTCCTAACTACAAGCTTCGGTTAATTCATTTTAAACACCTGCATAGGCTATACCGCACCCCAATACAGCTACATAAAATGGGCCTTAGACCCGACGCTACATGCTGGCGCTGCACAGAAACACAGGCCTCCTTCCTACACTTAGCGTGGCACTGCGGCCCCATTTCCCTATTTTGGGACAAAGTGTTCGACATCATCAACGAAGTGACTGGTTTCCAACTAGCCCGCATTCCACTAACAGCCCTCTTGGGCCACGTAGCTGACACACCTCCAGGCGCAAGTCGTCTGTCAGCCATGATGCTCCTCCTAGCCAAGCGTCGCATTGCAATACATTGGGGATCACCAAGCGCGCCCAAAGTGAGCATGTGGATACGGGACATTGCCTATTGCCAAGAGATGCTAACTGCGTACTGGGACCTGATGCCCACTGCGTCAAGACCCAAGGACATTTGGGCCCCGTTCATGGCATGGGCCGCTGCACGTACAGCAGAAACACCTGATACACTGCCAAAGCAAACACACCCACAACCTTAAATAACCATACAGCCCTCAGGCGACCCCTCTTCAGCCCAATCAATCAGCGCGAGACGTGACTAAAGCTTTATCGCGCTATAACTGAACTGCTTGCGCACACACCCGGCGCGTGGCCGTACTCACTAAGGTGGAAAACAGTAGCTATTCTACCCTACGTTAACCAACTTACAGCTATGTTGTTATGCAGTACCAAGTGGTTGAAAAGCGCCGCCCACCCCACGTAATCAAGAATGTTATAATCTATCGCCACTCTTCCGAAGCATGAATGTACTTAATATGTCTCAATTTCAGACCCTGTTGTGACTGCAATCGTGACACCTATGTTACCTTCTATGTTATGTTCACAATGAGAAATAAAAAAATAAAATTAAAAAAAAACATGCAATGGAATGTTCCTAGCATCTGACCACCCTAACGCTACCCCCTAATGCTACTTTTATGCATTACACTAAGGGAAAATGAAATAGCTAACTGACCTCAAGAGTTTCTTGGGGCCCTGTGCACTGCATACCTGTTCACAGTGGATCAAGTGTGTTATCAGACTTCAGTCAAAAGGGGGTGAGCATTTAGATAGAAAAAACGCCAGCTAGACTCAGCTCCTCTCATGACTTAATCGACCCTTGGCATAAGAACAGATGTTCCGGCAGTCAGGCAGGACCTCTCATGATAACCTGGTGTGAAGGCTTCACGCGCCTCAGTTGTCAATTCCTGGTGTTTTATGACTGAAATTTGCCTGCACTGTAAAATCAAGTTGGGATTTTCCAAAATCCGAGATACAAATATTTTTATTGATTCATTTATTTTATTTGTTAGGTGAACAAATCATCCCCGAGGGCATCTCTCAGCGCCAAGCCGCCAGAAACAGTTCACAGTTCTATACAATGACTAAGGATCAAACAGCCATGTCTGCAGACGTTTCTTGAAAAGGATTAGATCTGAGAAAGAGCGGATGGACAGGGGTAGCTGATTCCAGTGGTTTGGAGCCAGGAAAGAGCAGTACCGACCCCCAGATATGGCTGTATGGATACGTTTGGGGCATAGCAGTAGTAGTTCACTGGATCTAAGCTGGCGTACTGGGGTATAAGCCTGTTGTTTATTTTTAAGATAATATGGTCCCCTCCCGTGCAGTGATTTAAAGACCAGACACATAAGTTTCAAAAGCGCACGCTTTTTTATAGGAAGTCAATGAAGGGAGCTCAATAATGGTTCAGATGGGGATCGCGGAGGAAGTCTACAGACAAGGCGCACTGCTGTATTCTGCACGACCTGAATTCTGGAGAAAAGGCCTTTATTCATTCTGACCGTTAGGGAATTCCCATAGTGCAAGCGACTCACTATCAACGCCCGGACCAAGGTCTTCATAGCATGCAGAGGGGCCAATAAAAAGCCTTCCTAAGCATGCGCATCAGGCCGAAACAAGTTCCAGAAATGGTTTTAACGTGTTCATTCATAGAGAGATTATTGTCCAAAAAGACACCCAGATTTTTAACCAGTTTTTTTGTTGTCTGGGGTGATCCAGGTTCTGATGGCCACCAATCAGCAGACCAAACTGAATGAGCCTTCCCAAATAGTAAGACCTTCGTCTTACTGGTGTTAAGCTGAAGGAAGTTAGCAGTCATCCATCGAAACCACACGACCTTATAAGCCTGGCCAAGGTGGTCACATATATATTAAAAAGAGTGGGGCTCAAGATTGATCCCTGTGGCACCCCTTTGTCCAGGACCGTGGATTTTGAACAGTAGGAATCTATATGTACTATATGAGTGCGTTCTGATCAAACATATTCCACCCATTTCAGAGCTTTGCCGCTGATAGCAAATTTCCTCCAATCTTTGAACTAGAATTTGATGGGAAGATGGTATCAAAAGCCGCTGATAGATCAAGGAGAATCAGCATGGCTGAATTCCCCTTATCTTAAGCGAGTCTGATTGTGTAGGTGACCTCCATTAATGCTGACTCCGTGCTATAGGAGGCACGGACGCCTGACTGAGAGGGATCCAACAAACAGTTGGATTCCAGATAAGACACCAATTGGTGATTCACCAATGCCTATGAAACTTTGGAAATGAGAGGGAGCAGTGATATATGTCTATAGTTTGGCATATGCATAGGATCAGCCATAGGTTTTTTAAGAATGGGTCTAATCCGTGCCGTCTTCCATTTCGATGGAAAAGTTGTTAACTGTAGTGAAAGATTGCATAGATCTGTGATGGGTGCGAGAAGGATAGGAGCCAGAGTATTAATGACATAAGGGGGAGCGGGATCCAGCAGGGATCCGGATTTAATCTTATTTAGCCGATCCAAGACTTGATCAGGGGTGGCAAAATTAAAAAAGTTCCAGAGTAGGGGACTAGGAGTTAACACGGACTTCAGAAGAAGCTAGTTCTATCAGTGCCATGTTATTTGAGAGAGAATAGTAGATATTATTAATCTTTTGTTCAAAATGCGCTGCAAGGTCATCACAGAGCGTCTGGGATGCGGGGGTTGTAGAACTACAAGTAGTCGGATTGGTAAATTCTTTTAAAATTTTAAAAAGCTCTTTTGAGGAATTCTTTGCAGAGTTAATTCTGTCAACTATGTGGGACCTTCTGTGTCCCACATAGTGGGACATCAATTTGGGCTACATGTTTACCTTACATATCTACTGTGTCTTATGTCACCAAATGTGATAACAAATCAGTGTTTAGATGAAAATGATACATTTACAAGTTCTGCAAAAGCTTGTGACATGCTGACTGAGCTCCAAAGGCATGCCAACTCATTAAATGTTTTTCAAAATGGAGTCTGACTTGGGGTTTCACGACACAACAATACAAGACCAGTTACTCCAAGGGCATTTTAAAGTTATATTCATCCTGCAGCACCCGCAACGTATCCATTTCAGAAAATAACAGAAAGTCAGACACCTGTAAAACATAGGTGCATGTGTACATTTCAAACAGGTTTCTAACTTTCTAGGAATTCACAAACATCCCCAGTACATGCAAATATAAGCTAGTCCTAAAATTTCATGTACTCTCTTGATTCTCTGCACTAATTCACCAGGCTGTTCACAGAGCAGATAATTAAAATGAGAAGTGCAGGGAATTAGTGTTTTTCCATACTTACCTCTACTTTTCTTTTTTTCTCCCCTTGAATAAACCTTTTTACATGAAAAAAACCCTTCCTAAAACGTCCTTAGAAATTGGATGTGTTCTCTCTCCGTTTTACTAGTGTCATTTCTATTGTTTCTGGAGTAGGTAAGGCTTTCCAACGCCTCCCAAGGATTGTGAAAATCCACAATTAATCGGTAGAGTCTTCAATGCATTATGCAAACACTCACCCCTGCCACATCACCTTTCCTGCCCTTAACCCAACCTTAGTGCTGTGAAAACCGGACTATCACGTTTTCTTGCTACTAAGTATTTGGGCTCTTTTTATACTTATTTAGAATTGTATTTTCAAGAAACATAACTGCACCAGTCAATATCAGTTGTAAATGATACAAGACATAAGAGTAGATAGATCGTCGTGCTCATTATGTTTTTATTGATTATTTAAACATGATCTGGATATGAATATAGTTGCATATGGCAGTGTTGAAATATACATTTATAAGCATAAAAGCAGGCATACACAAAGTCAAAGTTTCTATACGGCAGTGTGGTGAACAAACAAGTCTGAAACCCTATGAAGAGGATGCAGGAAGGCACCAGCCAGCATTCTCCTCACTGTTTTCTTATTTTTGATGAAATCTGAGTGTTTCCCCTCTTCAGCCACCTTTGTGGTTGCGTTTCTTTTTTCTATTACTGTTCTGGGTAAGTATACATTTTGCTCTCAGACCTTTGCTGATAAAACGCATCATTCCAACGGAGGTGAGGGAATGCAACATGCGTAACATACTTAAATTACACAAAACTTTAAAAAGATATTGTGTAGAATAGAAGCTGATAATAATACATTAACAGCGGAGTAAAAGTAATGACGGGCAGAGTATAAGGGCTGCATCAAGCCATATTTTCAGTATCCCAATGGTCAATGAAATTATGTAGCAATGGGAGACCAAATTATGCGGCAGACGTTATGAAGCAAGAAAACGTACACACTGCTGCTTAATCCGGCACCATCTGTGGCAGTATTATTTTGCAACATTTAACACAAAGACTATGGGGGTCATTACGATGGCGGTGAACCCGCCACCGACAGGCTGTCGGTGGTGGGCTCACCGCCATCGTGTGGGCATTTTCCGCCCGACATTTTATGATGGCGGGCGGTACCGTGGCGGTCGGAAACACCGACCCCCACGTATCCGACGGGCTCCTTGAGCCCGCCGGTGCTGCGGAGGCCCTCAGCAAGTAATGCATGCCGGCGGTGCCTAGCAGGCACCGCTGGTCAGATTACGATACTGGCTCCCCACCAGCTTTTCCATGGTGGTTCACCCGCCATGGAAAGGCTGGCGGGGATGGCCTTTGGGGGCCCGTTATGGGGCCCCCTCGAGCAGGGGCAGTTGATTTTTGCACTTGGGGGGCACCTATGGTGCCCCCCTACATTTCCCTGCACCATGTGGCAGGCACCGCGTGGTGCCTGCCACGTGGTGCAGGGAAAAGCAAAACCTGCCTTTTTTTCATTGCGGCGGGTGCTGAAGCCAGCAGCACCTGCCGCAATGGAAAAAATGCCTTTTCGACCGCATTGTAATAGCATATGTGGGGTCGCCGCCTTATAGGCGGGCGGTCCCCAGCCCCGGGGCGATGGCGGATGGACAGAAGACCGTCCGCCATCGTAATCAGGCCCATTGTCTGGGAAAAGGTTTCAGCTCAAAGTACCAGTTTCACATCGGAGCACAGCATGGCACCCACTGTGGCACTTATACATAATAATAATAATATTTAATCTGTTGGAGCTAGAAAGAACTTTTTTATTGAAAAGTGTAAATTATGCAGCAATAGGGGGACTACAGAACTAGAGCAGTAATTCTATAATTATGTGGAAATCACCAAAGCCGCAGAATCATAAAATTCCAATGGCCCTGGGTGTATCTAATCAGAAAAGCATGTTTTTAATCAGGAAGAGGCTTCCCATTACTTTTAATATTGCCTCAAACCATGTCAGATTTCTTTTCTATCAGTTACCCTTCTTCATTATCTTTTTTTCATTTTACTTTGTACTAATTGCTTCAGGCGGCCTATGTCGTTTGAGGGAGCAAATACCACATCAATGACTTTGATTCTGGTTGGGTTTGCAATGCAATCCTCCTCTAATCCACTGGGAACCATGCCACAATTGGGGGCACCCAAGCGCAGTCGTAGTCACTGTGCCATGATTTCTGGCTGGGGTGCCTCTGCCGATCAATCTTCTTCACTTTGCCTACATTCACTCGAAGTTTCAGAACGACGTTTCGACCCTCCATGCCAATTGGATATCTTCTTGCTTTCTCAATCGCTCTGCTGACGTACACCCCAGGTCCCAGCATTCCATCTTCCGAGCGTCTGAACCCTGACTTGATAATGGATTCCGCCTGTTCGACGGTAGTTCCGTGGTACATCACGTAGAGCTTCTCGTCAATGAGATCCTCAAGGGGCTGCAGACCGACATCACTGTAATAGGGCAAATCCTCTTCTGCCCAGAGGTCATTCGCGTATGACAATGCGAAACTCATTGCACAATCTAGAAAACATAAGGAAGTGACAGAGCATGAGTCTATCGACGACTATCATGCAGAAATTAAGTTAGATAATTTCACAAAAAAGGCTGCAAACGTTGGTTATTAATACATGTTTTTGTTATGAACACAGTAATGTTTATGGGCATTCATGAGAATTAAAACTACAGTTATAATAGATATCATTTTAAATCAAGAAGCAATACCAAGACTGTTAGACCTGGCATTTTTAGCAGTTTTACCCCCAGACTTTTTCCTTTTTGACTCCCTGTTTTTTACCTCATTTTTGTTGGTTTTAGGACTCTGGGCACTTTATCACTGCTGATCAGTGCTATCGTGCATATGCTCTCCCTGTAAATTATGTTACTGATTTGTATATCCATGATTTTCATATTTGATTTTCTAATAAGCCCCTAGTAATGTGCACAGGTGTGCCCAGGGCCTGTAAATCAAATGCTACTAGTGGGCCTGCAGCAATGGTTGTGCAACCCACACAAGTAGCTCTTCCACAGTGTGTCTCACACCTGCCACTGCAGTGTCTGTGCACACAGTTTTAAATTGCCATGTCGAACTGGCAAGGGCACCCAATTGCCAGGCCTATCCCTTCCCTTTTATTATATATAAGTCACCACTAAGGTAGGCCCAAGGTACCCCCTGGGCAGGGTGCAGTGTATGTGAAAGGTAGGACATGTAGTGGTGTGCTTTACATGTCCTGATAGTGAAATGCTATGTATTGCAGGGACTAGCTCTCCCACAGGCTAACAGAGGAGTTGCCTTGTGACATCTTACAAGTGTAACTTTCAATTGGGAACAGCTAGAGATTTGGAGTTTAGGCTCTCTGAACTCAGAATTCAATAACGCCTTTTAGTAAAGGAGGTTTCTAAATTGTGGGTTTGAAAATGTCACTTTTAGAAAGTGGGTATATTCTTGCTTACCCATCCTGTGCCTCTGCCTGCCTGTGGAATCAACATCTGGTTCTAGATTGACAGGGCACTCCTCACTCCAGGCACTCACACAAAGGGAGCTGAGGTGTGCCCTGCATATGCTGATGAGCCATCCTGGGTAGAGTGGTGGGAGGAGTTGCCACCAGCCCCTGAAGAGGCTGTGGCTGCCCTGCACAATAATGTCTCCACCTCCTGTAGTGTGGCTGGACAAGGGAGGACAGATCTGGTTTTCACTGAGCAAGAGAAACTTTCTTACAAATGCTTCAAATGGAAAAAGGGGTATAAGTATTAGACCTAAAGCCCCAGAACTTTAGATTACTTCTGGAATCAAAAGGAACCTCTGCCAAGGAAGGAGAGCTGAAGAGCTGTTAGGAGGAGTACTGCTGTGTGTTGCTTTGCTGGGTTGGCCTGCAGTTGCTGCTTCTGCGAAGAAGAGGGAAAAGACTGGACTTTGCTGTGAAACCTGCTTAAGAAGGATCTCCAAGTGCTTGTGTGTGCTTGCCTCCTGTTCTGAAGTCTCAGAGACACAAAGACTTTACCTACAGCCTTCTTGAACTCCACAGCTGGAAGTTCTGATCTGCATGGGGGTGCCTATTCCAGTTCAGGGCCCCTGGAGGTTGTTCCTGCTACAGAAAGCTGTGAAGAACTGAGGAAACCAAGAAAATCGACACTTCGCTCTTCTTGTGGCTGTTTTATTTGACGCTGCACAGGCATGCAGGAGAAAATTCTGATGCACTGCCCCGTGTGGCTGAAGGATCAACGCAGTGCCTGCCATCGACCTGAGAAACCACCGCACGCTGAGTCCCGTGCACGGATCTCTGAAGTCCGAGATCACCACACCGACTCCTACGCAGGCCCTCCTGTGCTGCTAAAAGTATGGACGCATCGTTGAACTGCGGCTGAAGAAATTAATGCCTCGACCTCCAGTGCAACCGGATTTCCACGCATCGCACCTGTGCACCAAATCAACATCAATGCTGGGGCTACAGTAAGAAACCGATGCATCACCTCCCCGCACAGTAAGAAACCAACGCATCACATCCTCTCCAGTAAGGACCCAACGCATCACCTCCCCTGCGTGGTAGTAAGAAACCAACGCATCACCTCCCCTGGAGCAAGGAACCAATGCATCACCTTCCTGCTCATAAGGAACCAACGCATTACCTTCCCTGCGCCTATTTTGCTTGTGAGTTTTGGCACATCCCAGGCACTTTGCAACATAAGAGACGCAGCCATAGTTTTCTATGGACAGAACTGGTTTTACCTTTTAAAAGTCATATTTTGATCTCTGTATTTTGGATTTTTGTCATTTTAGTCTTGTTTGGTTTAGATAACGATACTTTATTTTTCTAAACTGGTGTGGTGTCCATTTGTAGTATTTTCACTGTGTTACTGTGTGTTATGTGCAATTGCTTTACACATTGCCTCTGGGATAAGCCTGACTGCTCGTGCCAAGCTACCAAGCGGGTGAGCAGGGGTTATTTTAGAAGTATAACTCCCTGATCCTGACTAAAAGGAAGGGTCCCTACGTGGACAGGTTGCAAGCCACTACAATCTAGAGACCCCATTTCTAACAAAGACTAATTTTACATCAATAATCAGTAGTCAGAAGACATACGCTATTTGCCTGTAGTTTGCAGCTTGACCCAACATAGACTCACTTGCTATGCATATCACACCTCATATGCTTTAGGTCTAGATTAAAGGTCAGATGATGGCAAAGTCTTTTGTGTGAATGAGGTAAAATGACATTAGGTGTTAATTCTGCTGTCTATCATTTAGTGAAATGTCTTATTTCAGGGCAGTTTAATTTGGCCAGACTGTCTTCCATATCTGTCTGAAACTTAAAGTTTGCATGCATTGTAGAGAACCTGAGCTGGTAGTTATTAAATACAGACACTAATCAAAAAAATAAAATTCAGGCATGCTGAAATGCAAATCTGCCTTTGTTCAGGTAATCTACAACCTTGAAGTCATTGTCACTTGGACTCTGGTTGTAAAAATAAACGCTAACAGAGGCCTTTCATTACACTGCAAAACTCTACTAACAGGCAAACAGACAAGCTCAGATTTTACAATCAAATGGTCCAGTTTCCAATTTTGTGTTGTATTTTACAATGCAGAGATGTGCAAGCTTGCTTTTGAGAGTACTATTAGAGCTCTGCGTGATATTCTCTTAAACTGCAACCATCTGCATTGATATTATTCAAATACAACATACACTCAATGGCTTTAGTAAGGCTGGAATAATAAAGAAAGTTGAAATTTAGTGGAAAGTACGTCGACATTCCGTTTGTAAATATATTGTAAATATTGCCCATGGGGCTGAATAAATGTACACGCATGTACTGCCGTATAACTACTGAATTACATTCAAAGATGGCGGCGAAATTGGAGTTCTGATGGAAAGTCCTATATTGATGTTTGTTACCAGAGGGACCAATTAAATACACTGTGCAATGATCATGTCTGCGTTGTGACAAAGGTTTATGAAGCCGAAACGCGTCTGACGCTTCACTTTTGCCGAATTTGGATTAAAACGTTGGAGTGAAACATCGCTTGGAGTGCTGTATTCCTTTGTTTACCCCGATGAGGAGTCAATGATATTATAAATATTGTAAATATGATTGCTAAGCCTCGCCACAATTTCTTCTCTAGTTAATTAGGGATGGTATGCTTTAGGCTGGGGCCTTCTTGAAATGGCAGTGTGTTAAGACATTGACATTGAAGAATGGAAAGAACTTCTAAAGTGTGTACCCAAAACCTCTTCTTTGACAGGATGGAATTTATTGGTTCATGGATTTTTTTTACACCTTCTCCAAAGTCACTAGCTGCATTGATCCGGTACCTGCCATTGGAGTTACAAGATGATCTTACATCACTAGACACAATGGCCATGGCCCAGACCTTGTCTTTTAGCATCAGAAGCAATTCCATAAAGTTGTTTCTCTGTTCTCAGCCGTTGATCCACTTAAGCCAGAGTACTTGATTTTATTGTTTGTTTCTTATATCCATATAGTGTCATCAAAGACCAGTAGAAGCTTGGCCGAGTCATCAATACTGAATGTGCCAGGAGTATGTCAAGTTTGATTGGTATTTGTTTAGGTCGAAGCCTGTGCTGTCTGGTTTTCTGAAGACATCTTAGGGACAATTAGAAAGCTTCCCTGGGAATGCATTCTGCCCATTGCTTACCATTGGCTTTGTAGTTTGTAACTCACATTTCCTTGCTTTCTATTTGCTGGCTCTATTTGTTTGAGGTTGTTCAGCTTGAGTACGTCCCTTCCCTTGCCCAATCCTTGTTTACTGTGCCCTTCAGAGATCTCACTTTCTGTAACCAGGCCTTTAAATCTTGTTCTTATCTTGTCACATTTACTGTGCATTTAAACACAAAGGTCAAATGTCAGGCTCCTTCTTCCCAGGTAGCCTGGTGTTTACTTTTCTTTCTGTGACTTCAAAGGGAGAGCATTCATACGAAAGCAAGAGGAATGCAGATTACTCTTACCAGGGAGCCCGCTCATGTCCTTCCTGTGCTCCAGTTTACGAGGCTGTAACATAACACTTAAAACAGGCCTTGAGAGAGGAAGGGCATGCACTTTCTGTGGCAAAAAATATTCATGTTGAGGTTCTTCTATCAAACAACTTTTAGCTTTTGCTTAATGTGACTCTCTAGTGAATGTCTAATGATCTTTCTGTTTACAGTCAGTGAGTCAGAGTACCAAACCCTTTTAATAATATACCGGATTGTCAAGCCAAAGGTGTAGCCTACACAAATACACTTAATAAGCAATAGCCTCCATACGTGCAACATGTGCAGTAGCGCTGTGCCATAAAAACCTAGACAACACAGAGTGCTGCTTTCCAAAAAACTACAAACAGGAGCCCGGAAACTATAACTACATGATTTACACCAAAGCCTTAAGCATCCTACCTATGTCAAATCATAGTTTTTATACTATTTGGTGGATGCGGCTGTTGTCAACAATGAAATAGGTGAACATGTTCCACTGAAACAACAACGGCCTACCATCAAGGCTGGCTTTAGCACTGTTGGTGTCTGGTGCTACACTCTACACCACTTCACTCTATGCCTCTCTACTCTACTCTGCACCATTCTACTCTATGCCAAGGGACTCTACCCAACTCTACCATGGCCCACTGCACTCTTTACCACTGCACTGTACAGCAGTCCAGTCAAGCCCACTCCACTCTCCTCTGCACCACTCCACTCTCCGCAAATACACTCTACTCTGCAACACTGCACTCTACGCCACTGCACTCCACGCCATTACTCTATGCCACTCTATCCTGCGCCACTCCACTTTACCCTGCACCACTCCACTCTATGCCACTTCACTGCACTCTGAAACAATCTATTCTATGCCACTGCACTCAACTCCACTCTGCGCCACTCCACTTTAAGCTACTCTACTCTGCACCATTCTATGCCACTGCGCTTTATGCCACTGCTTTATGCTACTGCACTCTACCCTGCTGTACTACTCCACTCTACCCTGCACCACTCCACCCTATGCCACTTCACTCTACTCTGAAACAATCTACTCTACACCACTGCACTCTATGCCTCTGCACTCTACGCGCCACACTACTCCACTCTATGCTGCTCCACTCTACTCTATACCACTGCCCTCTATGCCAATCTACCCTACACCACTTCACTCTATGCCTCTCTACTCTACTCTGCACCACTTTACTCTATGCCAGGGCACTCTACCCAACTCTACTATGCACCACCGCACTCTTCACCACTGCACTGTACACCAGTCCAGTCTAGCTCACTCCATTCTACTCTGCACCACTCCACTCTACGCAAAAACACTCTACTCTGTAACACTGCACTCTACGCCACTGCACTCGACGCCATTACTCTATGCCACTCTATCCAGCGCCACTCCACTTTACCCTGCACCACTCCACTCTATGCCACTCACTGTACTCTGAAACAATCTTTTCTATGCCACTGCATCTAACTCCACTCTGCGCTACTCCACTTTAAGCTACTCTACTCTGCACCACTCTATGCCACTGCACTTTATGCCTCTGCTTTATGCAACTGCACTCTGCCCTGCTGTACTACTCCACTCTACCCTGCACCACTCCACCCAATGCCACATCACTCTACTCTAAAACAATCTATTCTACACCACTGCACTCTATGCACCACACTACTCCACTCTGCACCACGATACGCCACTGCTCTCTATGCTGTGCCACTCTACTCTATACCACTGCCCTCTATGCCAATCTACCCTAACCCACTGTACTCTACTCCAATGCACTCAACACCTCTTTACTCAAACAAATGCACTCTACGCCACTGCACTCTATGCCACTCTGTTCTTCTCTGCGCCGCTCTACTCTTTGCCACTGCACTCTACTCTGCACCAGTCTACTCTTTGTCACTCTACTCTGTCCCACTCTACTCTGCACCACTGTACTCTGCGCCACTCTACTCTGCGCCACTCTACTCTGCGCCACTCTACTCTACTCCACACCACCCTACTCTGCGATACTGCACTCTATGATATTCTACTCTGGAAGACTACACTCTCAGACACTGCACTCTATGCTACTACATGCTACACCACTGCAAGCTATGCCACTCTACACGATTGCACTCTAAGCCACTCTATTCTACTCTGCAACACTGTACTCTACTCCAATGCTTCAGCACCACTCTACTCTGCATCACCCTACTCTATGCCACTGTACTCTACTGTGCACCACTCAACTCTATGCCACTCTACTGCACTCTATGCCATTACACTCTGCATCACTACACAGTACTCTAATCTATTCTGCACAACTGCACTCCAAACCACTGCACTCTACTCTACACCACTGCACTGTACGCTACTCTACTCTACACCTCTGCACTCTACCATGCACCACTCCACTCTAAACCTGAATCACTCCACTGTACGCCACTTCATTCTACTCTGAAACAATCTACTCTACGCCATTGCACTCTATGCCACTGCACTCTACACCACTCTACTCTGCAAGATGGCACTCTATGCAAATGAACTCAACACCACTCTACTCTGAAGTACTGTACTGTACACCACTGAACGCTATGTCCCTGCAAGCCACGCCACTCTACACCATTGCACTCTATGTCACTGCACTCTACACCACTCTGTTCTACTCTGCACCACTGTACTTTGTCACTGTACTCTGTGCCACTGCACTCTACACCATTGTGCTCTACATCACTGCACTATATGCAACTCTATTTTTTTCGACACCACTGTACTCTACGCCACTGCTCTCTGCACCACTCTACTCTGCACCACTCTACTCTATGCCATTGCACTCTACTCTGCACCACTCAAATCTACGCCACTCTACTACACTCTACACAGCTACACTCTGCCTCACTCCACGCCACTCTAATCTATTCTGCACCACTGTACTCCCCACCATTGCACTCTAAGCCACTCTACACCACTGCAATCTATGCCACTCTACTCTGCACCTCTGGACTCTACCCTGCACCACTCTACCCTGAATCACTCACTCTACTCTGCAAGCACTCTACTCTATGCAATTGCACTCTATGCCACTAAACTCTACTCTGCACCACTCTAATCTCCTCCACTCTACTCTACATTGCTGCACTCTGTCAATGCACTCTGCATCACTTTACTCAAAACCAATGCACTCTACGCCACTGCACTCTACACCATTGTGCTCTACATCACTACAATCTATGACACTCTACTTTATTCTGCACCACTGTACTCTACGCCACTGCTCTCTGCACCACTCTACTGTACACCACTCTACTCTATGCCACTGCACTCTACTCTGTACCACTCAAATCTATGCCACTATACACCGGTACACTCATTCCACGCCACTCTAATCTATTCTGTACCATTGCACTCTACGCCACTTTTCTCTACACCACTGCACTTTATGCCACTCTACTCTGCACCTCTGGACTCTACCCTGCACCACTCTACCCTGAAACACTCCCTCTACGCCACTTCACTCTACTCTGCAAACATTCTACACAATTGCACTCTATGCCACTGAACTCTACTCTGCACCACTCTAATCTCCACCACTCTACTCTACATCGCTGCACTCTATGTCAATGCACTCTGCACCACTTTACTCAAAACCAAGGCACTCTTTGCCACTGTACTCTATTCCACACTGCTCCACCCAACTTTACGCCAAGTGACTCTAATCTGCACTACTCTACGCCAATGCACTTTATGCCACCACTGTATGCTACTGCATTGTACCCTGCACCACTCCACTCTACCCAGTACCACTGCACTCTATGCCACTTCACTCTACTCTGAACCAATCTACTATACACCACTGCACTCTATGCCACACAACTCCACTCTGTGCCACTCTATGCCACTTCACTCTACTCTGCACCACTCTACTCTATACCACTGCCCTCTATGCCACTCTATTTTAAACCACTGCACTCTACACCAATGCATGCAACACCACTTTACTCAAAACTAATGCAATCTACACCACTGCACGCTATGCCACTCTATTCTACTCTGTGTCACACTGCTCTGCGCCACTGTACTCTATGCCACAGCACTATACTCTGTGCCACTCTACTCTGATCCACTCTACTCCGCGCCACTGCACTCTATTTCACTCTACTCTGCAAGACTGCACTCTAGGCCACTGAACTTAATGCCACTCTACTCGCACCACTGCACTCTACACCACTGCACGTTATGTAACTGCAAGCTATGCCACTCTACACCATTTAATTCTAAGCCACTGCACTCTGTGCCACTCTGTTCTACTCTGCGCCACTGCACTCTACAACACTCTACTCGGCAAAACTGCACTCTCCGCCACTGAACTCAACACCCCTCTACTCTTCACAACTGCACTATAGACCATTGCGCTCTACATCACTGCACTCTACCCCACTCTGTTTTATTCTGCGCCACTGTACTCTGCGCCACTGCTCTCTGCACCACTCTACTCTGCACCACTCTACTCTGCACCGTTCAACTCTTCACCACTATACTCTATGCCACTGCTGTAGGAGAGTAGGATCTGCTTCTTATAGTTACCCCCACTTTTTTCTGATGTCTCACTGTTTCGACTAGTCTGACTGGGATCCTGCTATTCAGGACCCCAGTCTATCTGCTTTCTCCTGTAAATTGCATACATGTACCTTAGGTACACCTCAGATTGGATACTGGGGTACCCTTATAAGTCCCTAGTATATGGTACACCATGTACCCAGGGCATAGGTACCCCAGAGGCCTCCCAGGGGCTGAAGCATGTATTGTGCCACCCCAGAGAGGCCATTCAAAATGACACACCAGGTCTGCTACTGCAGCCTGTGTAAGGTGGTGCTTGCACCCCTTACTTAAGATATAGGTTCACTATATCTGTTCTAAATCACTGCACATATAAACCTATCAGTCACCCCTATGGCAGGCCTTATCAATCCTGAAGGCAGGGTGCTGGGATTTATGTGAGAGGGTGCCCCTGCATGAGTAGGGCCCCTCTGCAGCCTTCGGAATCCATTCCTCGGGGTTGTCTGTGATGCAGCCAAACCATATATACTTAAGTGCATTATAACCTCGCGGTAAGTGCTAACTTTAAAACGGCTGCTTAGAACCATTTCGTGTTTGGTGTCAAACACCTTGGAATCATACCTCCCCGCCAGTACTGGCGGGGGAGGTATGATTCCACCCTTGTAGAATAACCTACTATGGGTCACCGGTCTACCCCGTACCAGCTATCTCGACCTGGGCAGCACAAAATGGATGCTGCCAGCCACAGACACGAGTCTGCCCTCCTGCTGCTGAGCCAAGCTCGAGCAGAGGAAGGCCTGACAATAGGTTTCCTGTCACAGGAAGGTGTGACCACCTCCCAGACAGGCTTTAGTGTATTGGGGCTGGGTGGGTGCACTCTTAGAGTGCCGGAAAGTCTGCACCGGGGGCACATTTGGTGTCCCCGTGCATAGTCCAGCAAGAACCAGTTCTGGGAGCCGTTGGCTCCTGCTCTGGTGTGAAACTGGACAAAGGACATGGGTGTAGCCACCCCTCTGTCCTGCCCCTCCCCAAGGAGGGTCCCCAGAGTCCGTCCAGCCCCTTCCCATGGGTATAAAGTGGGAAACCTGATCACAGGACTTTAGATTATACCTGGACAAGACTCTGCTCAGAAACCAAGTACTTCGATGGTCTACACTTCGCTGGATGACAGAAGAATCTCCCTTGGAGTAAAGGAGTTACTCCCCTGCAGCAGCAGGCACCTAAGTGCATCTGACTGGCTTGAATCTCCAGAGCTCCTGCGGACTCCGAAGACTTCTGCAACATAGGACGTGGGTTCCCTAATGTCCTCGAGGCAGATCTGACCTCTCAGCGACTCTGAGACCAGTATCCCTCGTGGGGGCCGTGCAACCTGTACCCCTGTGCACCACGTCTGTTTGCAAGTGCAATAGCTTCACGACGATTCCTGAGGCTGTGCATTGGACCCCGTGTGGTCCCAACTCCGAGCAACATTTGCACTGAAAATCTCCGGCCGCCATTCCACGAGTGCTCTGTGGGCCGGTGCTTTGTGAATTCGCTCGACGTCCCTTTGCGATCCCTGGTTTGTTGACCTGTGGGTCCTCACGAGGGTCACTTTGATTATTGTTGGGCTTCCCTGGTTGCTCCAGACGTGCCCTGACTCTCCGTTGCTTGGAGAGTCCCCAGGACCTTGCTGGTCCTCACCGTAACCTGTTTCCTCTGCCTGCGGGGGTTGCCGTTGCCAAGGCTTGTTGGTGCTCCAGCCGGACACTGACCCCTCAGTCATCGACATCCTTCGTGGGACAGCTCACCTCCGGACCCTGGTCGTCGTCTCCTGGTCCCCGTGGCTGCAGAGACAAGCATCCTTACTCTTCATCTGAAGCACCCGACATCGGTGGGCATTCGACTGCCGAGCCCCTGGTCACGTGAAGTGACCCAGACTCTGTCCCCTCTGCTTTCAGGTTATTCTCACCTCGGATCCAGGCTTGGATTCCACCGGACACTCTTCGCCTTCCTGGTAGCAGTACTTCTTTGCAGCTCTCCATTGAAAACGACGGAGGTTTCCGACACCACTTGACCCCTATGCACCGCCTCCTCTGGGATAGGTAACGCGGGTACCTCGGTACTCACAAGGGTGCTGGCCTTAGAACCTCTTATGTTCCAAAGGGTTTGCTTCAAGTCCTCTTAGAAGTGTCCTTAAACTGTAATTTTCCAACCGCGACTTTCCCATAGAGTTGCACGGAGCACGCGGTCGTGTTTTCTCACTTCACCCGTCCTCCGTGGGCGCCCTGTGTCACTGCCTTGGGTGGTTCCTTGGGGTCCCAGCGATTCTACGTGCTCTAGGCACTGTGTCTATTCAAGTCGTTGTTCTTATACCATTTTTTTAGTATATGGTTTGGTCTCTCCCTGGAGCCCGCTGTGTATTGTGCTACTTACAACTGTTCCTTTGATTAAATATTGTGTGCTATATGTTCTAATCTCGTGTTGAGATTAGTAGAGAGTGTTTTAGTAATAAATACATATTTTTACATATCTACTGTGTGGTTCTCCTATCATTTGGTCATTCAAGAAATTATAGACTGGTAAAACAAGCTGCTTTACATTCCTTCAAGACTTAGCCTGAAGGCTGCTCTCCATAGCTATCACTAGGATAGCTTTCTATAAAGGTTATCTTTAACCTAATCACCATAAGGGTCGTTTGGACTGGTGCAAGGTGCCCACTTTAATTAGTTGGAATGCCAGAAACCGGTCCTATGGCCATGTCTGAACTGGGGTGGTGGAGTGAGCTAAAGAATGATGATGGATTAAACCCAGATCAGTTGACTGGGGGTGAGTGTTTGATTGGCTCAAACGTTCCGTCCATCATCCCCTTTTGTATCGCTTTGTTCGCCCTAAGTTGGCGGGGGTATGCCCAGACGTGGGTCCCTTGCTCACTTTGCCACTGGATTCAAGCAAGCCTGGCTGATGACGGCTGGAATGCCAGAAACCGGTCCTAGGATGCTTGTTTCCGGTCCAGGGAAGACATGGCTTGGCAGTTCGCGCTGGACTGTTCCCATGAGGCACAGGGTCAGACTGATTTGCATATGGCCATGTCTGAACTGGGGTGGTGGAGTGAGCTAAAGAATGATGATGGATTAAACCCAGATCAGTTGACTGGGGGTGAGTGTTTGATTGGCTCAAACGTTCCGTCCATCATCCCCTTTTGTATCACTTTAATTAGTGGACAGCATATACCAGGCCAACTTCTCACATTGGTGGCAGTGGTGGGATTCAAGCTTGCTATTGTATTACCAGATAATTTCTTTGAGTGATTAACTGAAAACCACTAAAGTAATAGGCACATATAATCAATATTGCATAAGTAAGTTCTACTGAACTTGGAGTTGGGTAAGTTGAGGGTCTAGCACACCCTTTCGCCAACTCAAGAGAGTTTAGTCTCCACTAGGTTAGGTAGGTGCCTACACCACATAACACTAGTATGTCTTCTAGAGGAGAAGCCAGTGGCTCTCTGCCAACTAGGTATGACCATTTCTCATTCCATGAATTGAGAAATATGTGTACATCTAGGAAGCTGAGGACAGGGATAAGTGCAAGCACCCAACGTCTCATAGAGATGTTGCTCTTAGATGACCTCAGAAAGACCCCAGGGTCTGATGAAGTAGAAAGAGTGGGTGGGACAGGCAATGATGAAAGGCCAGGAAGTGAAACCTTCTTTGATCTGGAATCAAACCCTGGCCAGGAGGATCAAACTGATCCTAACCTGGAAAACACAGATCTTCCTTTAGGTGGGGGAGAAGGCCCCAGTGGCCCTCTCTTTACTCCACCAGGAAGAGTACAGAGTGTACCAAGGAGATCTAGATCTCCCTCTGTAGAATCTCATCATTCAGGGACTTCTATAGGGACTTCCATATCCAGTAAGAGGGAATCCTCTTATGATAGACAGTGCCAACTTCTGGAGCTTGAGAGAATCAAGCTTAGGCTCAAGAAGGAGCAGTTGGCCCTAGACAGGGAATCCCTAGAGCTCCAAAGAGATGCAAAGAGATTGGGGCTAGAGTCCCATGGTGGCAGCAACAGAGTTTCTAGAAGTAGGGAGTATACTCATGAACATAGGAACCTGAACAAGATAGTCCCTCCCTACCAAGGTGGGGATGACATCCACAAATGGATAATTGCACTGGAGTGGGCCTGTAAGGTACAGAGGGTCCCTCAGGAGCAGTGGGCAGCTATCTTGTGGCTCTCCTTTGCTGACAAAGGTAGAGATAAGCTCCTCACTGTCAGAGAAGAGGATGCTGATAATTACTCAGTCTTGAAGAGTGCTCTCATAGATGGGTTTGGCTTAACCACTGAACAGTATAGGATTAAGTTTAGAGACACCCAGAAGACACAGACTCAGGACTGGGTAGACTTTGTAGTTTGTGCTACTAAGGCTCTGGAAGGCTGGTAACTTGGCAGTAAAGTGAATGATTTTAAAGGATTGTACAATTTAATTATGAGGGAGCAGATCCTTAATAATTGCCAAAATCAGTTGTTGCATCAGTACCTGGTGGACTCTGATCTGACCTCTCCCCAAGAATTGGGAAAGAAGGCAGACAAATGGGTCAGAACCAGGGTGAAGCAGAAAGTTCAGAACCAAGGTGGTGACTCTAAGAAGCAAGATGCTAAGACCTCAGAGAAGGGTGGGGAGAAGGGTAAAGACCAGAAGTCTTCTTCAGGGCCCCAAAAACCTGCATCTGGGCGGGAGTCACAATGAAACAAGGGAAAAGGCAAAAAGAAGCCTTAGTGTCATCTCTGCAAAGAGAAGACCCATTGGACAAAGGATGCCAATTGCCCAACGGCCAAGGATTCTACTCCTACCACCACTGCCCCTAAGGCAACTGTTCCCCCTAGCTCAGTTTCAAGTGGTGGTACTCAGAACAAGGGTATAGTAGGGTTAACCTTGGGATCTGAGATGGATTCTGGCCTAGTCAGAATTGTAACTCAGGCTGTGTTAGTCTGTGATGGAGGCATGGATATTGCCTCCTTATTTGTAGGTCCCAGTAACCTGGGCAAGTACAGACAACAGCCTTTAATCAATGGTAAGGAGGCCAGGACATACAGGGACACAGGTGCAAGTGTCACCATGGTGACAAAAGAGCGTGTGGCCCCTGAACAGATCATACTTGGTGAGATGTACCAAGTGACCAATGCAAGCAATGTCAGGACAGACCATTCCTTGCCAGTTGTGAATTTCACCTGGGGAGGGGTAACTGACCCTAAGAAGGTTGTGGTAAGTTCAGACCTCCCTGTTGAATGCTTATTGGGCAATGATTTGGAAACTTCAGCTTGGGCTGAAGTGGAACTCAGGACACATGCAGAAATGCTGGGCATCCCTGCAGATGTGTTTTCCACAGGCAAAAATGTCTTCCACTGAACAGGCCCTGGATCCTGGAATAATGGACCAGGTGCCTTCCAAGAGAAGAAGCAGTAGGGGTAAGGCAGTGTCTTCCCCCCTGCCTCAGAGAGAGGATCTTTCTCTTGAGGGAGCTGATCTTAGTCCTGAAGAAGGAACTGTCTCAGAGGAACTTGAACCTGATCAGGTTGAGTTCTTGGGGACAGGGGGCCCTTCCAGGGCAGACCTGAGCCAAGAGCAACTGAGCTGCCCATCTCTTGAACCCCTCAGACAGCAAGCTGCTGCTGAGGCTGCTGGGAGTGCCAGTGGGTCCCATAGGATTTATTGGGATGATGGACTTCTATACTCAGAGGGTAGAGACCCCAAGCCTGCTGCAACCAGGAGGTTGGTTATACCTCTGAAGTTTAGAGGCTTCCTATTGACCCTGGCACATGATATCCCATTAGTAGGACACCTAGGCCAAAACAAGACCTGGGACAGACTTGTCCCTCACTTTCATTGGCCTCATATGTCTGAGGACACAAAGGAGTTTTGTTGCTCCTGTGTCACTTGCCAAGCCAGTGGTAAGGCAGGTGGTACTACAAAGGCCCCCCTGACACCACTACCTGTGGTGGGGGTTCCCTTTGAGAGGGTTGGGATTGACATTGTTGGTCCCATGGATCCTCAAACTGCATCTGGGCACAGATTTATACTGGTGGTGGTGGACCATGCCACTAGGTATCCAGAAGCAATACCACTTAGGACTACCACAGCTCCTGTTGTGGCTAGAGCCCTCCTGTGAATCTTTTCCAGAGTGGGTTTCTCTAAGGAGGTAGTATCAGACCGAGGTGCAAACTTTATGTCTGTTTACTTGACTGCAATGTGGAAGGAGTGTGGTGTAAATTACAAATTCACCACCCCTTATCACCCATAATGCAATGGGTTAGTTGAGAGATTCAACAAAACCCTCAAGGGCATGATAAAAGGTCTCCCTGAAAAGCTCAGGCGTAGATGGGACATCCTTTTGCCCTGCCTTCTCTTTGCCTACAGAGAGGTTCCTCAGAAGGGGGTTGGTTACAGCACATTTGAACTTCTGTTTGGACATCCAGTTAGGGGTCCTTTATGTCTAGTGAAGGAGGGATGGGAGTTACCTCTCAAACCTCCTAAACAGGATATTGTGGACTATGTACTTGGTCTCCGCTCCAGGATGGCTGAGTACATGAAGAAGGCATCCAAAAACCTTGAGGCTAGCCAGGAATTGCAAAAGGCCTGGCATGACCAAAAGGCTGTTTTGACTGTGTATCAGCCAGGACAGTAAGTATGGGTGTTGGAGCCTGTGGCCCCAGCAGCCCTCCAAGACAAGTGGAGTGGACCCCATACAATCATTGAGCAAAAGGGAGAGGTTACCTACCTGGTGGACCTTGGAACTCCCAGGGGCCCCCACAGGGTGCTCCATGTGAACAGGCTCAAGCCATATGTGGACAGGGCAGACATGGGCTTGCTCATGGCTACTGATGAAGGGCAGGAGGAAGAGAGTGATCCACTCCCTGACCTGCTCTCTCAGAACCCTGATGATGGTTCAGTGGATGGTGTAGCCTTGGCAGGCAGCCTCACTGGCCAACAGCAAACTGATTGCAGGAAAGTCCTGAATCAGTACAGACACATGTTTTCACTGACTCCAAGTCAGACCACCTGGTGCACCCATGAGGTAGACACAGGTGACAGTCTGCCTGTTAAAAATAAGATTTACAGGCAACCTGACCCTGTCAGGGACTGTATCAGGACTGAAGTCCAGAAAATGTTGGAGCTGGGAGTAATTGAGCCCTCAGATAGCCCTTGGGCTAGTCCAGTTGGTTTAGTACCAAAACCTCACACCCAGGGTGGTAAGCGAGAGATGAGGTTCTGTGTTGACTACAGGGGTCTCAATGCAGTCACTAGGACTGATGCCCATCCAATACCCAGGGCAGATGAACTTATAGATACTTTGGCCTCAGCCAAGTTTCTTAGTACATTTGACCTGACAGCTGGTTACTGACAAATCAGATTAGCTGAGGATGCAAAACCAAAAATAGCATTTTCAACCACTAGTGGGCACTACCAATTTGTGGTGATGCCCTTTGGCTTGAAGAATGCACCTGTCACTTTTCAAAGGTTGGTGAACAAAGTCCTAACAGGTCTGGAACCTATAGTGCAGCTTATCTAGATGATATTGCTGTCTTTAGCTCCACCTGGGAGGATCACCTGGTCCACCTGAGAAATGTTTTGGAGGCCCTGCAAAAGGCAGGCCTCACTATCAAGGTCACCAAGTGCCAGATAGGGCAGAGTAAGGTTGTGTACCTAGGCCACCTCGTGGGTGGAGGTCAGGTTCAACCATTGCAGAGCAAAATCCAGACCATCATGGACTGGGTTGCTCCAACCACCCAGACTCAGGTCAGAGCTTTCTTGGGCCTGACTGGGTACTTTAGGAGGTTTGTCAAAGGATATGGATCCATAGTGACCCCTTTAAATGACTTAACTTCCAAAAGGATGCCTAAGAAAGTTCAATGGACAGTTAGCTGTCAAAAGGCATTTGATGACCTGAAGCAGGCCATGTGCACTGCTCCCATTCTGCAAAGTCCTGACTATTCCAAACAATTAATTGTTCAAACTGATGCATCTGAGTTGGGGGTAGGGGCTGTGTTATCACAACTGAATGAAGAGGGTCAGGATCAGCCAGTAGCTTTCATAAGCAGAAGGCTGACCCCCAGAGAGAAACGTTGGTCAGCTATTGAGAGGGAAGCCTTTGCTGTGGGTTGGGGCTTGAGGAAGCTGAGGCCATACTTGTTTGGCACTCACTTCATTGTTCAAACAGACCACAAGCCCCTCTTATGGCTAAAACAGATGAAGGGTGAAAACCCCAAACTTTTGAGGTGGTCCATTTCCCTACAGGGGATGGACTATACAGTGGAACATAGACCTGGGAGTAACCATGCCAATGCAGATGGACTCTCCAGATATTTCCACTTAGAACATGAAGACTCAACTGGTCAAGGTTAGTTTAATGTCCTTACGTTTGGGGGGGGTTGTGTAGGAGAGTAGGATCTGCTTCTTAGAGTTACCCCCACTTTTTGCTGATGTCTCACTGTTTTCGGCTAGTCTGACTGGGATCCTGCTATTCAGGACCCCAGTCTATCTGCTTTCTCCTGTAAATTGCATACATGTACCGTAGGCACACCTCAGATTGGATACTGGGGTACCCTTATAAGTCCCTAGTATATGGTACACCATGTATCCAGGGCATAGGTACCCCAGAGGCCTCCCAGGGGCTGAAGCATGTATTGTGCCATCCCTGAGAGGCCATTCAAAATGACACACCAGGTCTGCTACTGCAGACTGTGTAAGGTGGTGCTTGCACCCCTTACTTAAGATATAGGTTCACTATATCTGTTCTAAATCACTGCACATATAAACCTATCAGTCCCACCCTATGGCAGGCCTTATCAATCCTGAAGGCAGGGTGCTGGGTTTTATGTGAGAGGGTGCCCCTGCTTGAGTATTACCCCTCTTCAGCCTTCGGAATCCATTCCCCGGGGTTGTCTGTGATGCAGCCAAACCATATATACTTAAGTGCATTATAACCACCTCCCAGACAGGCTTTAGTGTATTGGGGCTGGGTGGGTGCACTCTTAGAGTGCCGGAAAGTCTGCACTGGGGGCACATTTGGTGTCCCCGTGCATAGTCCAGCGAGAACCAGTTCTGGGAGCCGTTGGCTCCTGCTCTGGCGCAAAACTGGACAAAGGACATGGGTGTAGCCACCCCTCTGTCCTGCCCCTCCCCTAGGAGGGTCCCCAGCGTCCGTCCAACCCCTTCCCATGGGTATAAAGTGGGAAACCTGATCACAGGACTTTAGATTATACCTGGACAAGACTCTGCTCAGAAACCAAGTACTTTGACGGTCTACTCTTCGCTGGACGACAGAAGAATCTCCCTTGGAGTAAAGGAGTTACTCCCCTGCAGCAGCAGGCACCTAAGCGCATCTGACCGGCTTGCATCTCCAGAGCTCCTTCGGACTCCGAAGATTTCTGCAACACAGGAGGTGGGTTCTCTAACGTCCCCGTGGTAGATCTGACCTCTCAGCGACTCTGAGACCAGTATCCCTCGTGGGGGCCGTGCAATCCATACCCCTGTGCAACGCTTCTGTTTGCAAGTGCAATAGCTTCACGAAGATTCCTGAGGCTGTGCGTTGGACCCCGTGTGGTCCCGACTCCGATCAACATTTGCACCAAAGATCTCCGGCCTCCACTCCACGAGTGCTCTGTGGGCCGGTGCTTTGTGAATTTACTCGACGTCCCTTTGCGATCCTTGGTCCGTTGACCTGTGGGTCCTAACGAGGGTCACTTTGATTATTGTTGGGCTTCCCTGGTTGCTCCAGACGTGCCCTGACTCTCCATTGCTTTGAGAGTCCCCAGGACCTTGCTGGTCTTCACCATAACCTGTTTCCTCTGCCTGCATGCGTTGCCTTTGCCAAGGCTTGTTGGTGCTCCAGCCGGACACTGACCCCTCAGTCATCGACATCCTTTGTGGGACAGCTCACCTCCGGACCCTTGTTGTCGTCGACGTCTCCTGGTCCCCGTGGCTGCAGAGGCAAGCATCCTTACTCTTCACCTGAAGCACCCGACATTGGTGGGCATTCGACTGCCGAGCCCCTGGTCACTTGAAGTGACCCAGACTCTGTCCCCTCTGCTTTCAGGTTCTTCTCAACTCGGATGCAGGCTTGGATTCCACCGGACACACTTCGCCTTCCTGGTAGCAGTACTTCTTTGCAGCTCTCCATTGAAAACGACAGAGGTTTCCGACACCACTTGACCCCTATGCACCCGGCTGCTCTGGGATAGGTAACACGGGTACCTCAGTACTCACAAGGGTGCTGGCCTTAGAACCTCTTATGTTCCAAAGGGTTTGCTTGAAGTCCTCTTAGAAGTGTCCTTAAACTGTAATTTTCCAACCGCGACTTTCCCATAGAGTTGCACGGAGCACGCGGTCATGTTTCCTCACTGCACCTGTCCTCCGTGGGCGCCCTGTGTCACTGCCTTGGGTGGTTCCTTGGGGTCCCAGCGATTCTACGTGCTCTAGGCACTGTCTATTCAAGTCGTTGTTCTTATACCATTTTTTTAGTATATGGTTCGGTCTCCCCCTGGAGCCAGCTGTGTATTGTGCTACTTACAACTGTTCCTTTGATTAAATATTGTGTGCTATATGTTCTAATCTCGTGTCGAGATTAGTAGAGAGTGTTTTAGTAATAAATACATATTTTTACATATCTACTGTGTGGTTCTCCTTTCATTTGGTCATTCAAGAAGTTATAGACTGGTAAAACAAGCTGCTTTACATTCCTTCAAGACTTAGCCTGAAGGCTGCTCTCCATAGCTACCACTAGGATAGCTTTCTATAAAGGTTATCTTTAACCTAATCACCATAAGGATCGTTTGGACTGGTGCAAGGTACCCACTTTAATTAGTGGACAGCATATACCAGGCCAACTTCTCACAACTGCACTCTACTTTGCACCACTCAACTCTACTGCTCTCTACACCACTACATTTTGCCTCACTCCATGCCACTCAAATCTATTCAGCACTACTGCAGTCTATGCCACTCCACTCTACACCTCTGCACTCTACCCTGCACCATTCCACTCTACCCTGAACCACTCCACTGAACGCCATTTCACTCTATTCTGGAAAAACCTACTCTACGCCATTGCACCCTATGCCACTGAACTCTTCTGTGCACCACACTACTCTGTGCTATGCTACTCTTCTTCAGTGCCCTCTACACCACTTTACTCAAAGCCAATGCACTATACGCCACTGCACTCTATGCCAATCTACTTCCCACCACTGTACTTTATGCCACTTCACACTAGGCCACTTTACGATACTCCACTCTATAAGGCTTCACTCCATTAAACTCTATTCCAATGTATGACACTTTACTCCACTCTATAACACTCTACTCCACTCTACAACACTACTCCACTCTATGCCCCTCTACCCAACTCCCTCTATGGCACTCCATACCACTTTACTCCACTCTATTCTGACACACTACACCCACTCCACTCTATGCCACTGCACTCTATTCTACGACACACTACTCCACTCCACTCTACTCTACGCCACTCCACTCTACAACACTCGACTCCACACTATGCCATTCCAATCTCCTACACTACTCCACTCTATGCCACTCCATGATAATCTACTATTCTCTATGCCACTCTACAACACTCTACTCCACTCTACGCAACACCCTCTATGCCACTCAACTCTGCTCTACACCACTCTACGCCATTCCACTCTACAGCACTCTACTCCCTCCATGACACTCCACGCCACTCCATGACACTCCAATTCACTCTACTCCACGCCACCTAACTCCACACCACTCTATGCCACTCCATAACACTCCACTCTATTCCACTTTATGACACTCCACGCCCCTATCCTTTACCCCACTAACTTTTAGCCATGCTGAACAGAAACTACCCTGGTGTGCAATATGGCTAAAACATATTGCCAAAACCAATAGCTCTTGCATAGGCGAGACCTATTGGCTTTGCCAATGCTTGTTTAAAAATGTGGTTAGTAAGGACAAACTAACAACCAACAAACTATGCAATACATTTGACACACTACGGCAGAGATATTCGGGATCAGGAAAGTGAAGAGGGAATCTTGGGTGATAGGTAGGTACTGTTTGTAATAATGGAACACAGAAGAAATTGTCCATGCTGAGATTGTCTACGTGTATGCCAGTGGCGGTGCGTCCATTAGGGGCGTTCGGGCGTTGCCCCACCAATGCCACGGGCCCACAGCCCCATTTAGAAATCGTTCTACTTCTGACGCTAATTCCAGCAATCAGGACGCCTGATTGGAATGGAATTAGCGTCAGAAGCTAGAACGAGGACGCTGAAGGGGTGGGGCTGCGGCAGCACTCAGGGTGAGTGACAGCGCAATAGTGCACATGTTCGCTTTTGGGCTGGTCATTTTTAAGACCAGCCCGAACATGCGCACTAAGCCTTCCCCTTAGGAGAACGAGGGTTGCTTCATTCGCAGCCCCCGGTCTCCTAATGGGCAGGGAGTGACCCTGCTCCAGGCCAATCCTGGCGCTGCTGGACTCTGGAGCAGCGTCTGGATTGGCTGAGAGCCTGAGAGGGCTTGCCAGCCACTCACGCAGAAGACGACAGTGAAGGCGCCAAACGCGGACCCTGGCCCAGAAGCAGACAGCAGAGGCGGCGGACCCGGTCAGGTAAGTTTAAGCTTCTTTGTACTTTATTTTCAAACCCCCGCGGCCACCCACCCCGCGCGAGACCCCTCCCCTCCCGCGCGAGACCCCCCGCGAGTATTGCGAGCCGCGACTGTACATTTGGTCATAAAAGTAAGTTTAAAAGCAAATGTATCTATGTGATTAGGGCCCAGAGTAGTACCTATTTCACCGTGCCACCTCACCTGCTATAAATCTTATGTTGGTAATATTAAAAATCAGGATTGTCTCAAGACATTCCTAAGCCAATAATATAACAATATAAGCCCATTATCTGTCAACGTCATATCTGCACGCCGAAGGACAGTGCGTGTGATAGAGCAGCAGTGCAACTGATATGATACCTTTAATCATTTCAAGATACTAGTATCTTCCAAGAAAATGATCTCTAAACGCCAGGTCTTTGACGAGTATAATGTAAACAAGTTATGTCATGTGGGATGTTTAATAACCTCGCTGCGTTCTTTTATAACATATATCTTCGCTTATCACTAACGATAAAAGCGGAGTGTGTGTACAAGCAGGCAAGTTTACTGTCAAGAACTGATTTGTGTGAAATGGTTGCTGATATGCACCTAACAGCTGATGGATGAAGGCGGGTTCCTACAATCCCCTTTTCTTTCTGTTGATTCCACTGCTGCAGTCTCAAAACTGGAACCCCCATTTCGCCCTCAATGAATGGTGATTTCTTACAGGAAACTATATTTTTTATAATGTACATTCATTTTTTGGGGGGGTGGGGGTGGGGTGGGAGAGTGAGTTTTATATAGCGGGAACTCGACCAGACGGTATCATAGCGTTTCACTGTAGCACCATTTGCCTTACAGACGGACTCATTCATTTTGTTAGGCATAGGAAGATTAAGTGATTTGCACAGGATGTTGAGCGTCCCTGCCGAGACTCGAACCTGCTTCCCCAGCTTTGAGGTCGACCGCTGAAGCCGTTAGGCCACATCCTCTCCCCTATGATAAGGACAGCTTTTTAATATACTGGCATCCTCATCAAATCTTGTTTTCTTGAGGCGGTAGAGCGGTAGTTTTTGCAAGACAGACTTCAGATGAATTAATTTCACACGCCTATTTCTTTAAATAAGAATGAGTGGCTTGTTCTTGGTTATGCCATCTCCCACTCTGTGCCCACAGAGATCATGCCCCTGACAAGAGAAGGAACTGGAGGAAGCGTCTGCCAATGCCCGTGGTGCAGAGCAAGCATATTTTCAGAGAGTCGTCTCCCTGCTCGCCATTACTTTTATGGACATTACACGAGTGTGCTCATGCATGTCCGGCCGACGTGTGCCCTGCGCCTCAGGAGCACGGTGAGCTTGGAGGCAAGACGAGGGCTGCTCCTAGTTAAGCCTGCACTGTCACATAAAATGTTCCCACAAAGTGTCCAAAGATGTTCTTTATCAGCTGTCTGCTTGTTTACTAAGATCTTTCCAACGTAAGTATGTTTGGATAGCGTTATTAATGAGCGTAAAGCTGCACGCTCTATTTATAATACTTATTCTTATAGCCTGTTTGCTTGCTCACATTTTACTCACAAAAGCTTATTTGTTGTGTGAGTCACGTCCCGATTGGACTTGCCTTTACACACTCCCAGGGCAGGGAACGTGCATTATTTTTAGACCGTGTGTGTGCTGTGTACAAGATGGAGGCCAATCTGCTGATATCCATTTTACACTTCCCAGTCTCCATCTAGATCGACCCTTCCTGTCTCCCTCTGTGAACCCTGTCTTCCTGCCCATTCCTTTTGTCCAGTGCGTTTTCTCTGTCCTGGCTGGATAGAACTCATACTTCCTTCATGTTACATGTGGAAGGAGTTTTGTCTAGTGGAACTTTTGACTCATGGAAAGGTAGCGCAGAAGGTTAATGTGCCTGCTGCAAAGAACAAAAGGATCTCTCTGACAAAAGCAGTGACTCACTGACCTATTTAGATCATGTGCATTTTGTGATCATCATCAGGTACATGTTCTTTGCAGCAGGCACATTAACCTGTTTTGTTACTTGCAGTTTGTAAGTTAAAATCCTAACATACAACAGCGAGCTATTAACTGTCATCTAAGAGCTGCATGCAAACTGCATTAATGTAATAACTGCACTTTCACAATTGCTTTATTAACCTTCCTGCTTTCTGAAATTTGCTTGAAAATGCACCATTTTTCCACTCTTTTTTCAAAATTTTCTTGGGGGAAAACCCCCCCGAACCCCCTTTAGTTTGTTCGGGCTCGCTCGCTACGCTCGCTCGCTACGGTGCAGTATGACCAGCATTTTACGCCGCACCACTTTCAAATGTCACCATCCGCCACTGGTGTATGCTCCTCAGCTTTCAGTCACATGACTGTTTGAACAGCTTAGATTATTAGTAGCTTCTACATTAGGGGTGTGTTAAATTGTGAAGTCCATCGTTTTGTAACTTTGGGATTTTTTTTTTAAATGTTGCGATCTTCGCCAATTACAAAACTCACAAAGATTGAAAAACCAAGGACATTGTAAGTGGCTATTGGCAGCAGCGGGAACCGATTCCCAGTGCAGTCGGGGCTGCACAGGCAGCGGGTGGATTGCTGTCACTCAGAGGCACTCTCCATTCCCTAATCCTCAGCCCTACCTGTGGGCCATTATGACTTGGCATTCGTTCCTGCGTGTCCCGAAGCAAAACGAAGGTTTCCACTTCCCTACTATGCACGACCTCGCGGGCATAGGGCTTACATTAGTAAGCATGTTTTTATCAAACAAGACCATATTGATATATTGGGGAGAACTAGGGCAGACTTGCCAATCAGTGTGCGACCCCTCCCTAATGAAGTTTAATACAAGCCCCTTCTCACTAGGGAGGCCAGTGAGGGTGGTCTTAGTCAGACGTCAGTACCTAAGCACTGGTGGGTAGTGGACCCCAGAAATTAAAACCGCATGTCATGCCCCTACACTCAGAAACTGCTGACTTCTGATGAGTACCAGACCGAGGAAACATACATGTGTTGACGGACATGCAGCACTGGCTATGTTTGAACTTTCAAGCTTTCCCCACTATACATTAGGGAGAACTGGGACAAGCTTGCCAGTCAGTGGGTGACTCCACCCCATTTCAATATTATTGTTTTTTGTCACAGCGGGGCACCAGTCATATATCACACATGAGGAAGGTACTTACCTTATGTGAGCTTTCTGTAGTTTTCTGGCAAAATTATTCAGTGTTCTGTGAAACTTCTGATGGGTATGATGGTCTCAAAAAAGTCCTGTCGAAGCAAGAAAAACATCAAACTATGGAACACTGTGTTAGCTTTTCATAGATTATCAATCCCATCTGTACATGCCTGTATTTACTGCAATCCACACAGGAACTTCACTGGTTTTTGGTGGATTGTCCAATTATTCTACCCATTTAATTGCCAAAAGATACCATTATCTTCCAATAATTCAGACATTCTTACAGACACAGACTGAATTTCCAGGCGGATACTAAATTAAGCCCACAGCTTTCAGGAGCAGCAACATTAGGCCACAAGGTGGCACCGGAGGGACTAAATGTAATACTAATAAACCACAATGGAGCCCTGGCACTGTGATTACAAAACAACGGCTTGAAATTGCCTTTTTGTTAGGTCTGAGGGTCAAACCAACAAACTGTATTTTGCCTAGGGTTCCAACATGTATTTCACCAGAACTGCTTATTTTGACACTTTGAAAATATTGCACTATTTTATGATAGTTATGACTAGCTACTGCTTACTGTACTGACACAATCAAGACTTACTTTCAAAGCAATCAAACAATTTTATTTATAGATTGCACTCAATGTAGGGATACCATATGATCCTGTGCTGCCTGCCAAGTGTTCCAGTCCTGGGTTTCATTTTCCACTGTAGCGTATTCTGGGAGTTGTAGTCTTGGATTAAATGAATATGACTGCAGTACAGGAGTAACCCGAAATGTTACATTAAGAATCTCAGGAGCATACAAAAGAACATTAGTAGATACTTATCAGGTATATTGCAAAGAGATTTTTGAAAAATGTTACGTCTTTCTTCTAAACTTCTAGCTAACATGTGTTATGTTCAGCTTCATTGCCTAGACTTCCTCAGGGCTTTGAAAAATTACCAGTATTTACAGCCGAAATGTAAACTTTCTTCAATTGCAAGCAAACTCAAGGTAATTCTGAAGAGGAATACAAACTCAAGGCAACTGTATATTTTGATATAGTCAATTACGACTTTTCACCTCACAGATTCCGGTTACAGAGTAAATAATATAGACTTATAGCCCGCCGTAGCGGGCTATACCGGCTATTAAAGTTCCCGCTCCCGCGTTAAAGGCCCGAGCCGAAGGCGAGGGACTTTAACAAGGGACCGGGACTTTAATAGCCGGTATAGCCCTGCTACGAAGGGCTATAAGGCTATTAGAATATTCTGCCACTAGAGGGCAGAATGTTCTAACAAATAAAACAAAGGCTTCTCGAAGCTCGAGAGGATTTAAATCCCCTCGAGCTCCGAGAGGCCTTTGTAAAACATTGGAATGTTGCTCTGCGGGCCTTTACCGGCAGGGAGCACTCCATTGTATTCAATGGAGCTCCCAACATTCCAATGTTCTAATAAGTATTATGTACTCTGTAACCGGAATCTGTGAGGTGAAAAGTCGTAATTGACTATATCAAAATATAAGTATTAGAACATTGGAATGTTGGGAGCTCCATTGAAAACAATGGAGTAGCTCCGGACTTATAATGACTGGTATAAGCCCGGAGCTCCAACATTCCAATGTTTCTTTGTTCACAGCTGTGGCTGTGAACAAAGGCTTCAGGGAGCCTGAGGGGATTTCAATCCCATCGCGCTCCCTGAAGCCTTTGTTTTATTTGTTAGAACATTCTGCCCTCTAGTGGCAGAATGTTCTAATAGCCTTAAAGCCCTTCGTAGCTCGGCTATACCAGCTATTAAAGTCCCGCTCCCTTGTTAAAGGCCCTCGCCGAACGCTGGAGCGGGCCTTTAATAGCCGGTATAGCCCGCTACCGCAGGCTATAAGGCTATATTAGAACATTGGAAAGTTGGAAACTCCATTGAAGAAAATTAAGTGGCTTAGGGCTAATAATGGCTGGTGTAAGCCTTCTGCTCCAACATTGCAAGGTTTGTTTTCTGTTTCTCCCTTTTTAATGTAAAACATTCTGCCCTCAGTTGGTGGAATGTTCTAATAGCCTTATATCCATACTGCTTCGGGCTATTCCGGCTGTTAAAAGCCCTTTCCACTCCAGTCTACTCCACTTCAATCTACTCCAGTCCACCTCCACTAGAACCTACCCCAATTTGCTCTACTCCAATCTACTCCAGTCCAGTTCACTCTTCTCTGATCTATCCCAACCCACTCCATCCTAATCTATCCCACTCCACGCCACCCTAATCTATCCCACTCTACTCTAATCTACCCCACTCCAATCTTCCCCACTCCACTCTTTCCCAATCTACCCCACTCCACTTCTCCCCAATCTATCCAACTCCACTCCACTCCACTCCAATCTACTCCACTCCAATCTGCCACAATCTACCACACTCCAATACACCACAATCTACCCCACTCCACTCTACCCCACTCAACACCTCTTCAGTCTACCCAACTACACTCCACCTCAATTTACCCACTCCACTTCACTGCATTCTACCCCATTCCACTCCAATCTAACCCAATCCACCCAGTCCACCCTACACCAGTCTACCCCATCCCAGTCTACCCTACAACACCCACTTCAATCTACTCCATCCCAATCTACCCCACACTACTCTACCCCACTCCACTCCAATCTACCCCACTCCATTTTAATCTACCTCTCTCCACTCTAATCTACCCCACCCGTCTCCACTCCATTCTAGGCTACTCTAATCCACCCAGCCTACCATACTCCAATCTACCCCACCCCACTCCATTCTACCCAGCTCCAAGCTCCACTACTCCACTCTACCCCACTCCACTCTACCCCAATCAACCCCACTCCAGTTCACTCCAATATACCCCACTCCAATCTACCCCCCACCACCCAAATTACCACACTCCACTCAAATCGATCTCGCTTAACTCCAGTATACCTCACTCCATTCCAATCTACCCCAGTCTACTCCAATCTACCCCAATCCACTCCAACCTACCCCAAGTCACTCCACTCCAAACTACCACAGTCCACCCTACTCTCCTCTAATCCACCCCACTCCACTCCACCCTAATCTATCCCACTCCTCTCCACCCTAATCTACCCCATTCTACTCAAATCTATCCCATTCCACTCCAATCCACCCCTCCATTCTTCCCCAAAATACCCCACTCTACTCCACTCCAATCTCCGCTCCAATCTATCCAACTCCACTCCAATCTACCATAAACTACCCCACTACAATCTGCCACAATCTACCCCACTCCAATCCACCAAAATCTACCCCACTCTCCTCTACCCCACTCCACACCTCTTCAATCTACCCCACTATGCTCTACCCCAATCTACCCACTTCACTTTACTCCAATCTACCCGACTCCACTCAAATCTACTCCACTCTACTCCATTCTACGCTACTCTAATCCGCCCTATCTACCCAAGTCCAATCTACCTCACCCCACTCCAGTTTACTCCACTCCACTTCAAGCTACCCCACTCCACTGTACCCCAATCTACCCCACTCCAGCTCACTCCAATATACCCCATTCCACCAAATCTACCACACTCCACTCAAATCCATCCCGCTCCACCCCAGTCTACCACACTCCACTTCAATCTACCTCAGTCTTCTCCAATCTACCCAAATCCACTCCAACCTACCCCAATTCGCTCCACTCCAATCTACACCAGTCCACCCCACTCTTCTCCAATCTGCCCCACTTGCCTTCAATCTACCCCACTCCAATCTATCCCACTCCAATTTACCCCACTCCAATCTACCCCAGTCCACTCTAATCCACCCCACTCCATTCTACGCTACTCTAATTCACCCTATTAATCCAGTCCAATCCACCCTAATCTATTCCACTCTTCCCCACCCTAATCTCCCTATTTTAGTCCAATCTACCCCAATCCACCCCAATCTACCCCCCTCCACTCTTACCCAATCTACCCCAGTCCCCTCTTCCCCAATGTACCCCACTCCACTCCAATCTCCGCTCCAATCTATCTAACTCCACTCCAATCTACCATAAACTACCCCAATCCAATCTGCCACAATCTACCCCCTCCAATCCACCACAATCTACTCCACTCCGCTCTACCTCACTCCACACCTCTTCAATCTACCCCACTCCACTTCACTCCAATCTACCCCACTCCACTCAAATCTACCCAGTCCACTCCAATCTAACCTAATCTACTCCTCTCCAATCTATCCCAATCCACTCCACTCCACCCTACTCCAGTCTACCCCATCCCAATCTAGCCCACACCACCCCATTCCAATCTAACCCATACTAATCTACACTACACTACCACTGTACCCCATTCCACTCCAATCTACCTTACTCCACTCCAATCTACCCCACTCACCTTCAATCTACCCCACTCCAATCTATCCCATTCCAATCTACCCCACTCCAATCTACCCCACTCCACTCTAATCTATCCCACTCCACTCCAGTCTACCCCACTCCACTCCAATCTACTCCAATCCACCCCTATCCACTCCAACCTACCCCAATTTGCTCCACTCCAATCTACCCCAGTCTACCCCACTCTTCTCCAATCTACCCCACTCCACCGTAATCTACCCCACTCCTCTCCACCTTAATTTACCCCATTCTACTCAAATCTACCCCAATCCACTCCACTCTACCCCTCCACTCTTCCCCAATCTACTGCACTTCCCTCTTGGCCACTGTACCCCACTGCACTCCAATCTCTGCTCCAATCTATCCAACTCCACTCCAATCTACCATAAACTACCCCACTCCAATGTACCACAATCTACCCCACTCCACTCTACCCCACTCCACACCTCTTCAATCTACCCCACTACACTCTACCCCAATCTACCCACTCCACTTCACTCCAATCTACTCTTTACTCAAATCTACCCCAATCCACTCCAATCTAACCCAATCTATTCTACTCCAATACATCCCAATCCACCCCACTCCACCCTAGTCCATCCAGTCTACCCCATCCCAATTTAGCACACCCCACCCCATTCCAATCTAACCCATCCCAATCTACCACACACTACTCTACCCCACTCCACTCCAATCTACCCTACTCTACTCCAATCTACCTCACTCACCTTCAATCTACCCCACTCCAATCTATCCCACTCCAATCTACCCCACTCCGAGCTACCCCACTCCACTCTAATCTACCCCACTTCACTCCATTCTACACTCCACCTCAATTTACCCACTCAATTTACCCACTCCACTTCACTGCACTCTAATCCACCCTATCTACCCCAGTCCAATCTACCTCACCGCTCCAATTTACCCCACTCCACTCTACCACAATCTACCACACTCTACTCTACCACAATCTACCCCACTCCAGTTCACTACAATCCATCTCACTCCAATCTACCCCACTCCACCAAATCTACCCCAATCCACCCAATCTACCATACTCCACTCCAATCTACCACACTCCACTCCAATCTACCCCACTCCACTCCTGTCTACCCCACTCCATTCCAATCCACCCCACTCACTCCAATCTACCCCAATCCACTCCACTCCAACCTACCCCAATTCACTCCACTTCAACCTACCACAGTCCACCCCACTCCACTCTTCCCCAGTCTACTCCACTCCACTCCAATCTACCCCAATCCATCCCAATCTACCCCACTCCAATCTACCCCACTCCACTCCAGTCTAACCCAAGTCAATCTACTCCACTCAAATCTACCACTCCAATTTGCTCAACATCAATCTACCCCACTCCACTCCAATCTACCCCAATCAACTCTAATCTACCCCACTCAACTACACTCTACTCCACTCCACTCCAACCTACCCCACACTACTTCACTACAATCTACTACAATCTACCCTACTCCAGTCTACCTCAGTGTACCTCAATCTGCTCCACTACAATCTACTACAATCTACCCAATTCCACTCTATCCCTATCTACCTCACTCAAGTCAACCCAAATCTACCCCAACCCACACCATGCCACTAACTTTTAGCCATGCTGAACAGCAGCCACACTGCTGCACAACATGGCTAAAACACATTGCCAAAGCCAACAGTTCTCACATAGGCGTGACCTATTGGCTTTGCCAATGCTTGTTTGCTTTAATTTCTGAGGTGAATGCATTTACTGCCACCATCCTGATGTATGAGGCAAAGTGTTTATTTCTCCACCCATGGTATGGCTTCCGTACAGGAGTGTAAAGCGTGCACAGTCCTTTCCATTTTGGGAGGATTCCAATGCTAAATTTGAGCCGGTGGTTGCAGGTTGGGCCCACCGCAGTCATTTTTGGGAACTGGAACTTACTTTTCCTCATCAGTCATTGACCCAGAGCTGAAGAGAGAAAATCTCAGAAGAGGGAAAGTAAAAGACAGAAATATGATGGTAAAGGTGAAAGCAGAGATAAAAAACCTTAAAGAATGAGATTAAGAGGCAGGGAGTGTCTGCTGGTGGATTAAAGAGGGATGAGGTGGAATCAAGACTACTCAACTTTGGTATTTGGCACCCCCAACATACGTCCCGGCCACAGGCTTCTGAGCACTTTGGGCCACACAGTGGCGGCAGCCACAAACAAAGGGTGGTGAGGCGGGTGGAGGGAACGCAGGAAGGGTCGCGTCACACGGGGAGTGGGGTAGTAACAATATGTTAATTTAAAAAAGAACTTACCTGAAGCCGCTGGCCCCCTACCGCGTCGCGTCTGCTCTCCTCTTCCTGGTCCCAGCAGCCCCTGGGACAGACTCCCATCCAATCACCGTGCTGCAAAGCAGTGGAGGAATTGGGCTGAGCGGGCTGAAAAGATGCTCCGCTCAGGTCAGGGAGTCTATGGGGTTTCTCCAGGATGGCTTCTCAATACAGCCGGGCTGGAGAAACCTAAGTGCGCATGTGTGTTTTGGTCGGCCTAAGACGGCCGGCCAAAACACCTATGCGCACTTAGGGAGTGCACATAGCACTCCTCCTCCCCCTCCCATTCCTCGGCCCCGCCCCTCCCTACAGCGCTGGCTCACAGCCGGCAGTGAAAAATAAAACGATGCCACAACATCCTTTTATTTTTCATTTGCTGGAACTGAGCCAAGCAGTGGGGCGACACTACTCTGCTTTGCAGTGGAACCGCCGCTAATAGAAATTGCCATTGGCTGCTTGCAGCAGCCTCCGTGTGTCAGGGTGGCTGCCTTCCACAGGCCCTGTGGCCCCTGAACCTTTCAGGCATGCTGTGGGGTCCGCGTTCAAGAAGCGCCAACCCTCCAGCCTCTGTGCCTGAGGAGCCGAACCTGGTGCACACAGGCTCTGGCCCTATGCAGCGATCACTGTGTGGCAGACCATGGCCACGCCCAGTCATGCATATACTGTACTCTCAGCAGAGGCGCAACTAGAACCAAATTTCGGGGGGGGCTAATAAACATTTCAGGGAGGGGGGTTAATTCTTCCAGCAGTAGACAAAGTGGAGATGCAGAGGCTCTAAGAAGGGGTGAATAAAACAACAAAGCCTTGTTAACAAGTAAATGGTCTTTGAAAGACCTGTGAAGTAATCGGGTGCGGCTGCAATAAGAAGGACGCCTGACCAGCCAACCTACAGCAGCTCAAAAACTCTGTGTGTGCCTGGGAAGCTGTCTCAGCCCGGGCTGGATCAAAAAAATACTTTTATTTGATTTCTTTAAAATCATAAAAGGGTGGAGCGAACCACCTTGGTACATGAGGCATCAAGCAATCAAGCCCGGGCTGAAGCCCTTTGAGCCCTATGGGCGTTGTGCGCCTGACCCTTAGAGCACTGGGCCAGGGCATGACTTCAGCAAAGCCCTGTGTGCCTTTATCCCAGCACCCATCGGGCCACTGACTTTTTTTTTTTAACAGTTCACAGACCACCTCCATTTTGAATTACAATAATTTGATGTCTGCGAATCCTCAGCGGGCCTCTACTGATTGTGATAATGTCCTCAAAGAGTTCACCATCTTTTTGCCATTCTCGCCCACCGTAGTACTCCATGATCTCTTGAACGCGGGTGGCAGATTTACAAGGCCCTTGCGCCACTTTTGCGTCACTTTTAACATCGGAAAAGTGACGCAAAAGTGGCGCAAGGGCCTTGTAAATGTACCCCCCTCCCAGGCAGATTTACAAGCCCCTTGCGCCACTCCGCAAGAGTGAGATAACAGGCGAGGGAGTGTCTGGCAACGGGAAAAAAAGCCCTGAGGTGGATTCCGGACTACGCACATTGGTATTCGTCACTGTGGCATTTTATAGCGCCGGCCACGGATGTGTGAGCAGCGCTTTGGGCACGAGCACTTCTTATTTTACAAAGAAAGCACTGAATGGGAACCCTTTGGATCGATCACATGTGGCCTAAAGGCTAGAGCGGCGGGACACCAGGTTCGAGTCACGGCAGGGACGCTTAACGTCCTGTGATTCTGGGCAAATCACGTAATTTACCCGCACCTAACTAAAAGGAGCGTGTCCGTCTGTAACGCAACTGGTGCTCATGTAAAGCGCTCTGATACCCTCGGGTCGTGTTCGCGGTAATTAAAACTCCAAAAAGAACCTAAACTTAGACCAAGTATATGAAATTTAATTGAAACAGTCTGAGGTGGATGGGACAAACATTTCCCGAATTTTATGCGAATTCATTGTATTCAGGGCTATTAGCAAAACAAAAACCGCTTTCTGTGTAAATAGTCACTGAACCAAAATCGCAGAGTTTCTGGAGCTGCCTCCGAAAAATGTAATTGTACGACTTTTATTTTCAAACAGTTCTTCTGGAGCTCGAACAATTTTACAGGTCTAGGATTTTTTTTGTTATGAATTCACACTTTAAATACTCTGCACTACAGAGTGAGTTGTCCCAACAGTTCTCCTTTCTTCCACCCCGGAAGTATAATCATATGAGTTGACACTGAAACCTGTGACCTTCGAGTTTCCACTCACTTCTCTGCAGTGGCCGCAGAACCCACTAAGCTTTCTTACATACACCACATGCATCTCTCTTCTCCCATTGCTGCGCTCGCTTTTCTGTTTTGATGGGCTCAAGAAACAGTTGAAAAAAATATGAACGTTAAGAAATTGTTTTCAGATAAGTGAAACCAGCTAGCCAATTATTGTATGAAAAATAAAGATACACACACACATTTCGAGCGTGCCTGTGAAAGGAACCTTGCGCAATTCACCAGTCATTTTTGCAAATAAATATGTTCTAAAGAGCAGAACTTACCGTGGAGAAGGTGTCTCAAGGTGTGTCTCTGAACACCAGTGCTGCGAAAGTTTTATATCATTTCAGGGCAGTGGCTTTCGGTTTCATTGCTCTGTAAATTGTAGATTTAAAAAAAAAAAGGCATTAAACTTTTCCTTCCTTTGGCAGGAGGGTGGGTCTGTTAAATTGCACATTTAACTGGTCAGATGCCAATTTTCTAGTAAATCCTTCTAGCTTCATGGAGAATAAAAAAAACAGCACTCAGGAAGTTTTGGAAAGCCTCTGTGTGAATAGGGCCATGTTCTTGCACATTTTTTTGTATGTTTATATTGCACAAACTTGCTGCTTACAGAGTATGGGGTGAGGCTGTGAGTTTTGTTCCAAGTCAGACCTATGCCAAATAAAGGTTCTTGGAATGCACCAGGCTCATGGAAGTTGCTTCCTTTCTACTCAGTTCTACATTCCATTAAAAGCGGATGTTACCCTATTTTGTGCTCACTGCATAGTTCTTCAGAGCGCTATATCTTTTAGGCACTACACTCATTACAGCACACATCGCAGGAAAACTAAGCTGGGCGAGGAGCTAATAGCAAACCAAGAAATTGATGTATTCATTTTTTAAATTTAATTTTACCTATCCCGTCGTCGGTTGACTTCACACCACACCACGCCCCGCCCAACCGCTCTTACCTGTGCCGGCCACGCCTGCAGCTATACCTCCTTACCTTGTCAAGGTTCTGTCTTTTTTCTGTGTTATGGAATATTTAATACATATATTCTGATTTAAATATTTTGGAGCCCAAGCCAAAAATAAAATCCTTGAATTAATCATGTTCATCCCTGATTTAAATTCAGCATGTTTTTTTTCAAGAAGCAGCTGCAAGAGCCTCCTAAGCAAGACCCTTGATATGTGTGCGATTCGATCATATGCAGGGACGGCACTGTTAGAGGTGGAGTGGCTTGTGTACATTAATCCATTCCCTAAAACACAGTGGGGGATATTCACAAGAACGTGCGCTAAACATCTCCAAAAAATGTTAACGCAACTTTACACATCGCAGTCTATCGCGGGAAAATAACCCCGTGTTAACCTGGAATTCACAACACGGCGGTACCATGCGAAAGTCTTCCGAAAACGCGGCCAATGTCCGCGATACAACCACCGCGATGGCGATAAAAACACAAACCCCAACGCGTAAAAAGACGCGATGGGCCCAAACGCGACAAGAAAACAGTGATAACCGGCAAGAGGCCAGCAATACCCACGCGTAATGCGGGAAAAAGCACAAGAACATCCCACGGAAAATGCCACCAAAAAGGAAATGAAATGCGGAGCACCACGGATGCACCCTGACCGACTGCAGAGGACAACATGAACCCCACAATCCCCACGGAGGAACACCCAGGAATCCAGGGCTCGTGGAAGGGCAATGAGAAGAGGAAGAGGAAGACTGGGTACAGTCTGCAGGAAAACACGATTATCGTCACGGATGAGATAGAACACCACCACCAACTGTACGTAACCTCCAACGTGTCATTGGCAACAAAGAGGCAAAGATGGCACACCATCTCGGACCATGTGAATGCCGTCGCAGTGCCAAGGAGGACAATGGAAGAGGACAAGAGGCGCTGAATTGATGTGAATGGCAAAACCAAGCAGAAACACGCTGCCAACACGAAAGCAGCAACGCACTTCGGAGGAGGGGGGCCAGCAGGATACCAGGAGCTGAATGACATGGGGAAGATGGTGGCCACAGCCATCAGTCGGGAGACGGTGACAGGAGTTGGGGATCCGGACACTGCCCAACATGACCCGACACCACATCAACAGGGCGCGTACCGACCAGGGAGTGGGGGGACTGGGCACAATGGCACACATGCACAATTAAGCAGAGCACACTGCACACCCACAATGACTCAGGACCATGTCCCTGATCCCACGGGAACACTTCAGCACACACACAAACACCAAGTAGTCCCACGTACACCATGTGCCCAAAGGGGTACCCACCCAACACATCAACAATCACACAACCAACACATGCACACGTGCGAAACAGAGCAAACATGCATATACGTCAGCCACACTGACAATGCAAGAGACACCACATGACGAGTAGCATGGCTGCAGTCCAATCATCATGACAATGTACACGGCACGACACTGAGGTGGCTGAGTGCGGACCACAACCGGAAAGGAGCAGGTCACACTCGGACACAACCACCTGCACAAACAACCCCTGACGTCAACGACACATCCGCGGACAAGCCATGCCCAAGAGTCACAACTCGACAAAGAACACAAGTTACCCAAGTCTGCAACATCTCAGCACTGTGGAAGCACAGAACTGAAAGGCACACTGCATGAAAGGGATAAGTGGCAGCCATATCAGAGCCGCCGGAGCGCCTCACCCACCATGCAGCATACGCACATAAGAATAAGTGCACCTCGAGATTGACAACATCCTGGTACAAACAGCAACACCACCACAACAGAACACAGGACACAACTGGTGCCGCATATGTGCACAACATGGCCAATCACATCTGGCACAGCAGGAAACTGTGACATGACAATGTACAAGTACGACCTGTAACCTGCAAATTTTTATTATTCACACATGCCGTGCTTGTGGACATTTAGTACTGTCCCATGATTGCCAAGGACGGCCACAATGTGACGTGCTCATGAGAAGAAATTGGCAATGAGGGTGTTCCTACGGGCTATTCCTGCCGCAGCTGCAGTGGCATGTGGGCCACCTGCCCCATCGTCCTCATCATCGTCCGGTACCTCTGGAACCGGGATCCATGGTGCATTGGTGCGTACACAGATGTTGTATAACACACAACATGCAACGATCATCTTGCACACGATGTCTGGGCTGTACAGGAGCCTTCCACCTGTGATGTCCAGGCACCTGAAACGTGACTTCAACACGCCAAATGTGCGTTCCACGATGCCCCTGGTGCGTATGAGGGCCGCATTGTACTGCCTCTGGGCGGGTGTGTTCGGGTCTCGGAGGGGTGTCATCATCCAAGGGCAGAGTGCATATCCTTGATCACCTGTGACATTGCAGAGAGATAAGAGTCAATACTTTGTTCGGCATGATGTGTTGGCAGGCCCACTAGTCCAGTGACGCCTGTGCTGGCTGTGTGTGGGGTGTGTGTAGGCCAGCCCTCAGGGAGTAGCTGGTGCTGGCAACAACTTCAACAGTCATCAGGCACTCAGGAATGCAATGTACGAACAGCAAGGGAGCATGACTTGAGTTGCACAGAGTTAGTGGCCCCGGATGCACAGCGGCTGACACGGGCCTACCGCCAAGGGACGCTGACTTGCGGGAGACTGGGGTAGGGTCATGAGGGCAGAGCAGGGTCTCGTATGTATCAAGGGTGGTTTTCGCAGAGTGTCTCGGGGGAGAGTGGGAGGTGTACCCCCAGGGCATGGTGCAGAGGGCACATACCAGCTGTGTCCGGCAACACGGTGGATATGAATGCCACAGACTCATGCCAAACACCAAGTCCGTACCTGCCAGTTGCTGATGACAACCCCCAGGCCACAGGCTCAGACACCAACAATGTTCGGCCGGAGGCTGACGGTGTCTCACGGCGCACAGGGTAAGTGGCACCAGGTCAGTCCTTGTGAGTGGTTGACCTCCTCCGTAACGATGATCCGTGTTTCCACCGGACTGGGACGCATCTGTCTCTCACTCCTCTCCCTGCGTCCACTGGCATGAACTCTGCCATTGATTAATGAGGACTCAGTTCTAGAAGTGGGACATACTGGACTGCAGTGTAGGCCGGCTGCAGCGGTGGGGTATGTCAACGAATGTGGACTCCTGGGGGCCTGTGTCACGGAGGACAGCGATGGTCTGAGGAGGCTGCCAAGCTCGCGGGCATGGGTCTTGGAGCTAGCACCGGCACGTGGTGGGCCCTCTTTGACACACGACGGTGTCGGCAGGTGAGCAGTGCGGCCTTGGAGCGCTGGGGCAGGCAAGCCGGGTCTGGGGATCAGCAGCCTGCGGTGCAGCAGGTGCACAGGCTCGCAGGCCCCACTGCTCACGGCGTCGGCCTCGTGGCGGGCTGAGAGGCGCCGCCCTGGCAGTGACGTTGGCCATTCCGGGAGTGCACCACGCTCAGCGCAACGGTGTTTTCATCCACACCCCTGCGCAGGCCTGGTGTAATCCGGGCCAACCCACTACGCTCACGCACACAGGGGTGGACGCAGCGAGTGACATTTCCGCGATCTACCCCACAGCCTGAGGTGACATGGTTGCGTCCACTGTTCACTACTCCCCAGACACCAGCAGTTAATGTCTGCATGGACATATCTGTGGTTTGCATACCCAGGTCTGTCCAGCACATTCACTCCACACTTGTCGTTGTGTACATTCCCATTCATGGGTCACTTGCGTCCTTTGCACATGCCTGCTTTCCGCCTCTCCACACGTTCAGCTGTTGTGTGGCTGTGGTGCCATGATATAGCTGGCTTGTGTACATGGGAAGCCCAGTATCCCAATGGAGTTGTGTTGTCGTGTCCGGTAGGTGGGCATGTTGACTGACATGTTGTATGTGGTTTGGTCACGTGTGCATTCCCACAGTTGTGCGTTGTGTGATGGTGGGTTTGAGGTGTGTGGTGTGTTGATTTGGTACTTACCAACGAGCAGTCCAGTTCCATAGATGCCATCCTGGAAGCGCTGGTTGATGATGGACTGTCGGAAGATGTAGGAATCGTGCACACTGCCTGGGTAGTTTGCGACGACATTGGTGAACATTCCCCGGTGGTCCACTATTGCCTGCAAATTGATGGAATGCGTGTGCTTTCTGTTGCGGTAGATGTGTGCAGTGTCCGCAGGGGGCACAAGTGGGACATGTGTGCAGTCAATGGCCCCCAACACGTGTGGGAAGCTAGCAATGGCGTAGAAGCCTTGCTTGGTCTCCAGCTGTTCCTGCGCAGTGTGGGGGAAGTGAAGGTACTGGGGTATGAAGCTGATGATGGCATCCAGGACAGGTGTGAGGAACTTTGATAGGGATGGCTGTGAGACTCCTCCGACTCTGGCCGTTGTTGGTTGGAAGGTACCAGAGGCCAACGTGTGCAGCACAGCCAGCAGCTTTGTCTGCGGAGGGATGTTGGTTGTCCGCTGTGTTGGGACCGTCAGCCTGGGGCCAATGTGGGTCATGATGCGGAGGATGGTTGTCCTTTTGAGCCTGTAGTGGGCAATGACTTCCTCGGGCGTTAGGTCTGTGAGACTAGTGCGTTTTCGGTAGGTCCGCTGGCTTACTCTGCGCTGCCTCTGTGGGGGTCCGGGGGGGGGGTGCCGGTCCCGGTACTGGGGGTGGTGGCGGTCCTGGGGGTGGTGGCGGTGGGTGTTGTGGCCCTGTTGGGGCCCCGAGCTGCATGATGAGTAGCTCCATGGCGTCGGTTGTTCTTCGGGTGTGGCTGTGTGCGGGGCTCCGTTGCCTACTGCAGGTAGTCGTCCTGCTTATCATCAGCAAGAGGCAGGTGTTAAATAGCTGCTGCTACCGCGGCTTATCGCGTGGTTTTGGTTCGCATCGCAGATCTGGCAGTTTGTTGTGAAAGTGGTGTAGTGGTGTTTTCGTGTGTTCATTAGGGTTAGCTGGTGGTGTCACCCGTGGAGGTAAATTTTGCGGCAGTTATCGCGGGAATACTTGCGTTGTCTGCAGTTTGCACCCGCCTGTGAATGGGGCGTTAAATCTATCTCCACTTTTGATGCGTTAGGGTGGCGATAACTCGGCGATAAGTCCTTGTGAATATGCCCCAGTATGTTTAAATGTCTAGTGGTAGGATCTTCAGGGCTTCTGTCTCAAACCTTTACATTTTTGTTACTTTCCACCAGATGTTTTTTCCTGTTCTACATTTTCTCACATTTACTGTTTAAAGATGTCATGTCCTGCTCTTGGAATTCATGATGGGTCACCTGATGGTGGCTGATTTTCACATCAGAGTGAGCATAATCAGTCTTGACAAGTAAAAGCATCCTGTGTTGTGCTAATCTTTTGTACACGTGTGCGTGGGCCAGCTTGTGACTTTTACTAATATCATGTTGTGGAGTTCGCCATAAACAGGGCCACTTGAATAATGTGATTCTGCAGCTGCTTTATTTGTAGCATTTGTCACATAATCCATCATCTGCTGTATGATCTTCAGAGTTTATAAAAAACTAGATTCTAACTCAAACAGATAAAAAGTTACTAAAACTGCAGAAATACGAATTGCAGCACAGTGGAAAGCCATTCACAAGCAGACCTGTCAACCTTTCAGTTGCTTATTCCTATATTTAGCTGTTAAACTGGTACTAATGATGTGAAGCTTTTCCCAGTGCTAACATTCATAGACCTCATTTAGGGGTTGGCAGGGGTCGCAACTGCGACCCCTGTCTTCCCCCTTGCGACCCCTGGCCCAGGCATTGCAACCCCTAAGAGGTCGTTAAAGCAGAGCCAGGAATGAAAGGTAAACAGTGCTCTTGTTACACTTTTTTGTCGCTCAGCAGCAAAAGGAGAGTTTGGCGGACAGAAATAAACACAGCCCAGCAGTGAAATTCACACTGCACGAAAGCAAAATGTTGCCTCCATCAATGAGCGTGTGGCCCTGTCATGAGCTGCCTTTGTAGCCTGTTGTGAAGTCAGTATGCCACAGCCAAAAGTAACATTTGGAACACAATTAATTGTTGATAGTTGAGAGGTCCTGGCAAAATAGGAGTCTAAAAATGTCTTTCACACACTTTTGTCAGGTGACAGGTAAATATGGCAGAGACAAGGACAAAGGAATAGTTAATGTAGGACCAGGAGCAGCAGAGATACTAGAAGAGAGGAAGAGGGCATACAACACAAACAGGTGAGAAATAACAGAGACACCCAAAAAAAGACTATAGAGGCAGAGAGGGAAAGAAAGATCAGAGACACAACCAGGCGACAGGTGGAAAAATAAGAAAGATGCAGCTAAGATAGAAAGAAATAGAGGGAGAGACGGGTGTGATAAAGGTGACAAAGGAACAGTCTAGAAAGAGACAACAGAGAGAGTTAACAGGTGAAAAAGAGACATCAGAGTGAAAGGGGTGATAGGTGAGAGATAGGTTGGCAGAGAAAGTTCAAACAGCGAGCGGGAGAGTTAGAGATAGGAGTAAGTGAAGTAATAAAGAGAGACTGGCGGGAGAGAGCGAAAGGAATACATGTTTTAGAGAGAGAGGGGGTAATGAGGGAAACGGGATAGAGAGAGCTAAGATTTGGGGAAATGGGGGAATTATTCCCTATTAGAGACATAAAAATGGAGCAGCAAGAGTGAGAAAAAAGACATTCACTATCAGCTGAAGTAAGTTAAGTGCTTTTAAATATATGTGGTGTCTATGGTGCCGGTGAGAATACGTAAAAGAGACTGAGTGACTCGTCAGTGAGAACAAGTGAGGCGGAGTGTCATTACAAGAGTTTGAGAGAGAGTGCGTAAGAATGAGTAAGTGAGAGAGTTACTGGAAGAGAGGGTGAGTGAGAAAGAATAAAAGTTAGTGTGAAGACTGTCACAGTGTGAGGGAGTGTTATTGGGATTGAATGTGAGTGAGAATGAGTGAGTGACAGTGAGTGAGTGGAACGGAGAATGAATGCTTCAGAGTGAATGAGAAAATTGAGAATGAATGAATGAGAGTAAGAATGATTGAAAGTGAGTGTGAGTAACTATGAGTGAGTAAGAGTGAATGTGAAGGAGAGTGCATGCAAAAGAATTAGAATGAGTGGGTCAAAATAAGACTAAGTGAAACTGAGTAAGAAAGACTGAGTGAGAGCAAGTGAGTGTGTGATCATTTATGAGTGAGTCCCAGCGACAGTGAGTGGGAATGATTGAGAATGAGTGAGGGGATGTTAGTGAGTATGAGAGAGAATGTGGTGCTATGCTTCCAAGTCTGCAGTTGGCTGTGATGTACTGAAGATAATTCTTGGTTTATAGAGGCAGCCATGGCAAAATGCTTGCACTAGCATATTTGATACAATTCTTAGCATGTCCCTCACTGCAATTCAGGGCAAGTATTACGCCCAACCACTTTCAAAGATCACCTGCCACCCCTGCAAAAACAGAAGGTAAACAGAGTCTTGATAAGTACTGTCCACTTTTAGCAGATCTCAGTGGGACCAGGACATTCCATTTCGATTTTGTAAAATAAATGATTTCAGCAGTGCAATACACACTCTTCTAATTAAATTTAAAAAATAACTAAAAAGCAAACACATTTTGGACAGCTGTTGCTTTATTTCTTGTTAATATATGAAAATGTGTGTGAATAAAACCTTCACTCCTGTGCTTTGCACAAGTGATGCTGAAGTGCAAATGATCATGAATCAAACTGTATTGCAACAAGGAACAATTTCAGCTAATAACATAGTTCATATTCATTATATGGTATATATCAATGAATACATGTGAAGTTAAAGTACTATTGCTTTTTTAAAGCATCTTTTTTTCCTTTCCCTATGATTTATTAATGTATTTCATGTTGTGCTATACAGTAGGGGAATTATTAAATCATGACTCTTTGTGGTACAAATAATTTAGGCTCCTGGTGCTAACACTTTTCACTAAGTTTGCTTCACAAAAGTGACACAAACCCAGGGAAAGTGCTATGTTGGGATTTACTTTCCAACTCTAATTCTGATTTGCGTTGGAAAGTGGCCTACCGTAATGCAAAGTAGAGCAACATGCTACTTTGCGGCAAGGAGTTCCATGGGTTGTAAGTGGGCATTCCCATGCAACCACCCATGGTATTTGATGCAAAGCCACATCTGCTAAGAAAAGGAGACAGGACTTTGTGAAATAAATCTACGCTTCCATGAGGCAGCTGTAAAGTTTTGTGAAAGTGTTAAAGGGTTCTCTTCGAATTGAAAACCTATGCTTTCCATCACACGTCCACCCTTGCATAATAGCAGAATGTAAATAACAATAAAGCATACTTGCAAACTGTGACTACATGCTTGCCTTTTTTTCACTTCAGAACTATGCAATTGTATTTGTTTATGTTTATTGGAGCCTGCTTGCCGACAACAAGCACTTTGTATAGGGTCAATGGAAAGTCCCCAAGCCTGTCTCTGTCCCCCCCAAACATTTACTGACTCCTACACCCCTGGGAAGGTGTCATCATACTCGAGACTTTAGTAAACGTTCTCCAAAGCCACACAATGGAAATATGAGCAGAGATGTCTTTACCTCTCCGAGTCCAAATGGCATCTGCTCTAAAGACTAACAGTCTGAACAACAATTAAACAAACAGAACATTTGAGAATCCCACGACATTGACTCAAGTCGTTTTTCACCTTTTCACAGTAGAAATTTGGCAACTTCACTGGGTTTTCCAATCCCAGGGTTTGAACATCAGGACGACCTTGGATGTCTTCCTGCTCCTGATACAACATGAATAGGAGTCTTTTATTAGTTTATTAGTGACTCTCTATCTAGCCAAAAGTTCTCTTCCCGGGCCTCACTATCTCTTACACACAATATGCCTTTCACTAGCTATGAGATTATGTGAACGCACCTGCAAAAGAAAGAACATTGCAGCGCAAGAAAAACCTTTACGTTGAAGGTTAAACATTGATGGCCAAATGCTTAAAGCCTTTGGCTAGACTCACTTAGTAAGACAGTCAATGTGCACATTCAGATGCATGTTTATACGTGCACATACAGCTACATAATACATTCAACATTAATAGATGAGTACATAAGAAATGTAAACTTCAGTAAAAGCAGTATAACTCGAAATACATAAGTATAAGTGTGAACAAGAACTATAATTTATAAGCTTATAATGAAGACATTAGAGCACACACTTATGTGAATCCCTAATTTCTACAGTGAATGCATTCCAGCAGTATGTTTGGAGCTCCACTTTACATTACTAAGGCTAAGGCACACGGTAGATATATGGTGCTAATACATGTATCGCTCTTCTGTGACAAATAGGGGTGAAGCTTAAATTGTGAGTTTCCAGTACAATATCCTTCCTTTGGCGGGAGGTTGATGTGTTTAAGTTTTACAATTAATAGGGCGAATTCTCCTCCCTCCGACAGGGATAAAATAACACAGCGTTTAGGCATTTTTATGACGCCTTTACAGTGAATAAGGCCGCGTTCATTCCCCCCCCCCCCCCCAACCCCTCCCCACCCTCCTCCCTGCCCTGCACTGCAATCTTGCCTGTGGCAGCAGTGGGCACACCTAACCTGCACACTCGGAAGGGGGGAGGCAGAGTTCTATTTACCCAATGAGTGGCAGGATTTCTAACTCTGAAGAGTAAATGTCACACGGTGTGGCGGCGCCCATGTTCTTTCCTCAATAAATACAGTAGGTTTAATAAACCTTGGAGCCTCCACTCTGTTATTTTATGTCCGAGGGTGGACGAGCAAACCCCCTGAAAAATAACCCTCCAATAAAAAAACATAGACCGCACCAAAACCTTAATTACCTGGCTGTTCGTAATGCTTCGCTATGTTTTGAACATTGCACAGGGCACACACGGTGTCATCACACGGCTTTGTAAGAAACAGTCCGCCATTGTGGCCACGAACCTCCCACGCTATCACCTAAAGCAGGGGCGGGGGTCATTGCCTCTGCTTCCTCCGAGGGCTGATGAGCTGGGAACCCCTAAAATGTGATAAGTTCTTAATGGGCCATTAATATATGATTAAAGACTGAAAGTGAATGCAGGGCTGAGCTGATGGGTGTGGGCAAGAGATGTCTAGTACAGCGACAGAGAAAGGAGGGAAATGAGGGAAAGGAGAGTTAAAGAAAAAGGAGACTGGGGGAGGAAAGAAAGAAGAGGAGGTAGATAAAGAAGGGGAACAGAATGAAGGGTGAAAGGAAGGCAGGAAACACGGAGGGAAGGATTGAAGGAAAGGTGAAGGAATGGTAAAAGTACCATTAAAAGAAGGGGGAAAGGATAGATGGAAGGACTGGTGAGTGAAAGAATAAATCAAAGGAAGGGTGAAAACATGGCTATAGGTATGGAACGGTGGACAGAGGGGAGAAAGGATGGATGGAGGGAGGAAAGAGCATCGAATACTGAAGACAACTCTTTTGGGGAGGGTTGGACTCCCTGAGTGACGTTCAGTGCTTTAAATGGGAAAAAATAAGTGCAGGTACTCAATAATATGAGCTAGAGGTGTGGCAAGTGGGCGGGGCTAGGGGCGGGGCTAAGGGCAAGATATGATGATACATAATGACTTCTGTACCAGTTGCAGCACATATAAAAACACATGAGAAATGCGTTTATGCAAACGAAACAGGTTAACTCATTACACAAAATAAAAGCCAAACAGTTAACAGTTCCTCGTTTTGTAATATTTGCTGCTTCTTAATGCCATACTGTTATTTGTTGTTGTTTGGCACAATACTATGTACTCTCAAGCGTGCACAAACACACACACACCCAGAAACAAGCAGACATGTACACAAAAGCATTCCACCCATTCCCTTTAAAATATCTCCTGAGAGTGTCCTGATTCTCTTCCTCTTTCTCTCACTTTTCTCACGCACAAAAACAGGCACACACAAGTTAGCAAGCACACAGACATAAGCAAACACTCTAGAGAGGCGGGGCCGGACTCGGCCACGCCAAAGGTATGGCGGTCGAGCCGGCCCCGATGCTGCCCACACTGGGGGGCGGGCCCATCGCGCCCTGAGAGCGCGGTGGGCCCGCCTTACAGAATGATTGGGGAGGGAGCGTGCCCCGGAAGCGAAACGCGCTTCCGGGGCACGCGTCTTTGTGACGTCATCAGGAGACCCCTGATAAGGCTCGGGAGCGGCGAGTTGGATCTCTTCGCCGCTTCCCAGCCGGACTACGCACCAGCCTCGCTAGGAGGCTGCCCTTAATTTGTTTGTTTTTCTCTTGCAGGTTCTCGTCTTCCGGGATCGTCGGACCAAGATCGGATGAGCAGGAGGACAGTGCCGGGTCGATTCGGACAGTCTCGAGCTGCCTCTTACTTGTAGGGTGGTGCGGCGGGCCTCGTGAGTCGGGAGGGATCTCCCAGAGGTAACAGTGAGTAAAGGTGAGCGGGTAGCCGGTTGTGGGGCGGGTCGGCGTGGTACCGCCGCTGTTGCACCGCTGCCTTGAGTGGGCAGAGTTCGAGGCTGCGGTCCGCCGGTCTGCTCTGTTAGTGAGCTCCAAAGGCGCAATTGGTTAGCGTGCGGTATTTATATGGCAGTACTTGCACTGAGCCATGCTGGGGTTGTGAGTTCGAGCCGCACCTGAGTGTTTTACTCATCCGGGCGGGATTAGTCATACTTGCGGTAAACTTTCTGGATAAATCTACCGATGGTGATAATTGCTTAAGCAGGGTTGGGCAGGTATTTGTGTGCTGCCATTGTGAGGGTGCCAGTTAGTCAGTGAGCTATATTACGGCTGATTGCACAGAGGGACAGCTATTGAAGAGTTTTCTCATCTAAAGCTGGAGGTGTCACTTGATCTGTACTTTGTGTCTAAGCAGCAAGCAAGCAGTATCGTCACAAGAGTGGACAGTGGACAAGAGCGGACATAAGCAAAGGACAACAGCAACAGGATCAAGGAAGAGGGCACGGACAGGCCTGCATTTTCAGAGCTTCTGGGAGCCACGCGGGTTCGAGATTACTCACCTGACCCACTGGACTAGCTGGTGTGGCGTGGCTCTGGTTGCCTGGGTGCTTACGGCCGGTTGTGTACCTCCAGCGCTATCAGGTAAAGGGCTCGGGACACGTCCCAGCCCAGTCTGTGTGGGGGAGTGCGCCAGCGTAGGACTCACTCAGAAGGCCCATTTGTAACGGGCATTTTGTGATCGGGTGGAGATTTAAGATGGCAAGTAAGTCCAAGCGGGGGGACAAACAGTCCCGTATGGAAGGCCTTTTGCAGGGCATGATGGAAAAAATGGTGGCAATGGAGGATAGGATGAAGCAGATAGATGAGATTGGGCAGGCTGTAGCGGAATTAAAAGAGAGAGTAGATGGGGAGGAGGCGCCAGGGGAGAGACCCCGGCGCAAGCATGTGGCACCCAAAGAGGCTTTTCCACCCCTCCCAAAGAGGAATAGAGCCAAGAAGGGTGGTGAGAGGGTGCCCGAGACACCAGTGCCATGCCCAATACCCACCCCAATGCCTGTTCCGCCGCCCATCCCTCCCGTCCCTGCCAATATACCACCTGTGCCGGCCCCTGTACTGCCGGTGCCCGCTCTCACTCCGCCCGTGCCAATTAACGCGCCAGCACCACAGCCAGCTCAGGTCCCAGTGGATCCACTAGGGGGGGCCCGGGGCCCGGTTACCCCCGGGGGAGTTCTGTACCACAGGATTTAATTTCCAATCTAGCAGCACTGCTCCCTTGGTTGGGGAAGGTGGCTAACTGGTCACCGGCAGCGGGAGCCACGGTAGAAGGGGAAGATTTAATGGAAAAGGCGAGGCAAATCATGTCCCAGTTTAATGGTACGCCGGGGGATGCCCCGGGTAAGGGGCAGGTGTTACCAGTTCCCCCCGCTCCAAAGGGCAACGCAACCCCAAGCGGGGGCAACAAGGACCTACCGGGGCCCTGCCCGGTGGGCGATACATCCAAGGAGAAGGTCCAGGAGCCGGCGGGGTGCAAGACACCAGGTAAGCAAGTGACTCTGCCGTTGTTGGGGGTGGGTGAGGCCCGCACTGCCAGGGAGAACTTGGCCAGACATGTGACAACAGAAACGAAAGAAAAAATATGGAAAGGGAGTTATGTGAACATGTTTTCTTTGTTACTTGATGAAGCTGAGCGGGAGGAAGCTAAGAAAAATAAGGAGTGGATGCTTCCTCGGGAATGGGCTAACGAACTGCAGAAATATAGGTTGGAAGAGTCCCTCATTAATTGGATTAGGGGTTTTTCAGTGTATATGGCCGTGATGGCGGAGCAATCTCCCAATATGCAGGCAGCGATGGCATGTTATCAGAATCGGATCACTATGGCGCACGATAAATACGGGGGTAATGGATGGAAGGATTATGATAAAAGTTTTAGGAGAGCAAGAGCTTCTGATCCGGCACTGGCCTGGGATCAAGTGGACTTGATATCTTGGATTGACCATGTTGGCGGGGTAGTGCAGGAGGGAGCAAGAAGTCAGCCTGCTCAGCCCTTTCGGCAGAATTCCCCCTCCACTTACAGGAGTGGCGGGGGGAACGGGAAGAAGGGAGCGTGCTGGGATTTCAATAGGCGGACATGTAGCAGGCCCCCTGGAACGTGTAAATTCAGGCACGCGTGTTCCTTCTGCGCCAACACATCACACCCTGAGTCTAGATGTTCCAAGAAAGGTAAAGATGCAGGGAGAAAGAAACAGGATTGAGGGTGCGCCAGCTATCCATTCACGTTCCCCTATTAAGATATCGGTTTTGACCCCTTGGCTGAATAAGTACCCATGTCCTTCATCTGCCCAGATGCTGTTGGAAGGCTTTACCTGTGGCTTTAGGATACCCGCCCCAGATTATATTGGTAAGTCGGTCTGTAAGAATCAGGCTTCAGTACGAGCTAACCCACGGGTGGCAGCCAATAAGATTGACAAGGAGCTACGGCTAGGTAGAATAGCAGGCCCATATGACACCATCCCGGTAAAGAATTTTGTTTGCTCTCCGCTAGGGGTGGTGCCAAAGAAAGAAGCGGGAGAGTTCAGGCTGATTCACAATTTATCGGCACCTAAGGGGTTGTCAGTGAATGACGCTATTAGTGAAGAGTTGTGCAGGGTAAAATATGCATCTTTTGACCAAGCGGTGGAAATGCTCCGGGTCCTGGGCCCTGGTGCGCTGATGGCAAAAACAGATATTGAGTCTGCATTTCGCTTATTGCCAGTCCATCCTGCGGATTTTCATTTGTTGGGTTTCCAGTTTCTAGGAAAGTATTACATGGATATGTGTATGCCCATGGGTTGCTCTGTGTCATGTTCTTATTTTGAGAAATTCAGCTCTTTTCTGGAATGGGTTTTTGGGCAGGTTACTGGGCACACGCATGTCCTACATTACCTTGATGATTTCTTGGTTCTAGGCTCCCCTGGTTCCCCGGAGTGTGGATGGGCGCTGCGTGAATTTTGCACACTCATGCAGACTTTTGGGGTACCATTGGCACCAGGGAAGACAGTAGGGCCATCCACTAGCATTGAATTCCTGGGGATAGAATTGGACTCCATACAGGGATGTTTCAGGTTACCCAAAGAAAAAATTAGAAAGTTTCAGTTAGGCCTGCAACAGTGCTTGGAGAAGGAAAAGGTCACATTACATCAGTTGCAGCAGACAGTGGGGCAGTTGAATTTTGCTTTGCGTGTAATACCTATGGCGCGACCATTCTCACGCTCTATTGCACAGGCTATGTCCGGACTTCAGGAACAACGCCATCACACCAGGCTATCTGCTGAGGTACGTCAGGACATGCGCATTTGGTTGGCATTTCTGAGGGACTTCAATGGCAGGTTGGTGTGGCCCGGTCCACTCATTGCCTCCCCAGAGTTGGGACTAATGACGGACTCTGCTGGCAGTGAGGGATTTGGCGCCATACTGGGCACTGAGTGGGTGGCTCAACGGTGGCCGACATGGTGGAGGCTGAGTGGCCTCACAAAAAATATTGGTTTCCTGGAATTATTCCCCATTTGGGTGGCTTTGACTGTTTGGCCGGGTCAACTACGCGACCGCTCGGTCATTTTCTGGTCTGACAATATGTCTGTGGTCGAATGCATTAATCATCAAACTGCACATTGCAAATGGATATTGCGCCTAGTGAAAGAGATTGTACTGTTATGCATGCGATTGAATTTACAATTTAGGGCTAAGCATGTGCCCGGAATATTGAATCATGCTGCTGACGCCCTCTCTCGCTTCAAGATGCAGGTGTTCAGGACACATCTCCCAGAGGCGGCAGTGCGCCCGACGGCCTTCCCAGAATCTCTTTGGCAGATTGGTGCCCCCAATTACCGGACCTCGTGGCGGCTAGTCTAGCTCCAAGGACTAGGAAGGCATACGAAGGGGCGTTTTGGGCTTACTGTACCTTTTTGGGAAGGGAGTGGGAGGAACATTGGCATGATGCGGGGAGGATCCTGACCTACCTAGCCTTTTTGCAGAGGGAGGGGCGTTCAGTGGCGGCCGCCAGGCGACATATGGCAGCAATTTCCTTTTTTGCGCAAGCAAGAGGGTTAAGGGATCCCGCAAACAATTTCACAGTCAGGAAGGCTTTGAAGGGGTGGCAGCGCATACAGGGATCAGTGCCGGACACTAGGCGGCCTATAGGGATGGAGTTGTTAACAGCTTTGCTTGGGTCTCTCGGTTTAGTGTGCAGCTCCACGGCTGAAGTGTTGTTATTCCGCGCGGCATTTTCTTTGGCATTTTATGGGGCATTTAGGATCAGTGAACTGGTGTCCAGCAACAAGCGGGATGTGCAGGGTGGCCTACAATTTGATCGGGTTAAAGTACAAGGGGATTCTGTGCTGATATCTATCAAGAAGTCAAAGACGGACCAGTTGGCCCGGGGAGAAGGAGTTGTACTACACCGTGCACCCTCAAATCCTTGTTGCCCTATTGCTAACTTGGAGGAATTTTTGGGCAGTAGGGCCGATGGGGCGGGTGGCCCTTTATTAATTCATGCAGATGGCACCCCGCTCACAAAATTCCAATTCAAAAGAGTCTTGGACATGGCGGTGTTGAAAGCAGGTTTGGAACCAAGTAGCTTTGGGACGCATTCATTCAGAATAGGAGCTGCAACTGAGGCGACGGCTAGGGGTCTGCCAGGGGGACGTCCAGAGGATTGGTAGATGGTCATCCAATTGTTACAAGCGCTATGTGCGTATGCATTTGTTATAAGGAGTGCAGGAGCTTGGGTTCTGATGTCTTTCTCCTTTTGTTGATTTGCAGTTTCTCGAACCTGTCACGCAGGAGGGAAACTGATGGCGACTACAGCGGCAACAGCAGTCGGCGCTGGGACAGGGTCACGCCCGCCAGCGAAGACAGCAAGTGGTTTGGATCATCGGCCATTCTTACGTAAAACGGTTGCATGCCTTTTTTCTTGCAGGAAAATTTGAGTCAAAAACTGAACTGGCAGGCCTTACAGTGTCTTTCCATGGGAGAGGGGGTCTCCTCATCACACAACTCAGGGACCTGGTGTCAGATTTATTAAAGAAAAATGGGGTTCTACCCAGCGCCATTATCCTACACGTGGGTGGGAATGATTTGGTGCACTTGGGCAGGAGGGGTCTAGTGGAGACTGTACTGACGGAAGTGGGTTGGTTGGCTCGGACTTGCCCAGGGTGCACCATAGTTTGGTCACACATGGTCCCAAGGATGCAATGGCGGGGGGCGAATCAGTGAAGGCGTTAAATAATTCAGTTCGGAGGATCAACACAAAATTGGAGAGATTATTCAGGTCCCCACATTTACAGACGATTTCCCATGGGTGCATACGAGGGAGTCGTGCTTCCTACAAGACGGCGTCCATTTATCTCAATTGGGTAATAGGATTTTCATGGGGAGCTTGTTGGCTTGGATGGAGGGGTTCAGAGCTAGGCTTTGACCTTTCTGGGAGCGATGGGGGGGGCCAGACAGTCGGTCAACCATCTGGCCTGTGGCGGTAAGGTCATGATTGGGGAGCAGTAACTTAAGGTCCTTAGGGGCGGCGCCATTCTGGAATGGGGTCGCCCAATGGGAGGGACAAGTGGTCTCTCACGGTACTCCAGGGGCGGTTACAGCCGGTAGGCTGGAGGGGTGCGGGGGATGGGGAGTGACGCTTTCCAGTAGGCTGGTTGGCCACCCCGCACGGGCACACGGGTGCAATGGGCCCCTTGGAGATAATATACAGGGCGTATGGGGGTGACCGGGAGGGGTAAGTACCCTCACGGTGACTGGGCCCCCGCGCATGCGCACTCCGGTACGAGGGCGTGGGGCTTAATTGGGGGAGGATCTGAACCCAGACGTGACCTTGCCGTGGGCTCAAAGGGAATGCGCAGAAGTAATTGCTGTGGTATGCTAGATTAAGATAGGAATACCTTTGTATTAGATTTATGTTAAGGTTAGCCATCTGACATCTGTACATATCATTGTAACAATGGAATGCAATTTATTCTGCGTATTTTGTGTTAAATAAGGTATAAAATGTTTATTAAAAAATGTTTTATTAAAATTGTTTAATAAATACGGCCGGGGGTTTACGACCCCCTACTCCAAAAACTTCTATTGGTAGTCCATGTGGTTATCTGGGTATCATTAAAGGAGGAGCGAGGGGGTATAGGCTGTACCTGGCCATATAGAGAGGCGGGGCCGGACTCGGCCACGCCAAAGGTATGGCGGTCGAGCCGGCCCCGATGCTGCCCACACTGGGGGCGGGCCCATCGCGCCCTGAGAGCGCGGTGGGCCCGCCTTACAGAATGATTGGGGAGGGAGCGTGCCCCGGAAGCGAAACGCGCTTCCGGGGCACGCGTCTTTGTGACGTCATCAGGAGACCCCTGATAAGGCTCGGGAGCGGCGAGTTGGATCTCTTCGCCGCTTCCCAGCCGGACTACGCACCAGCCTCGCTAGGAGGCTGCCCTTAATTTGCCCACCCACCATCCCCTAAAGCAAGTTGTTCTGGCATCGTAGGGGGAATCGTTTAAAATAGAGATGTTTTAGTCAAAATTGTGTTGTATTTTGCTTAATTATTGTCCCGTTTTCTTTGATGGACAGCTTTATGATTTTCTTTGATAAGTATATAATTGTCGTATTTGGCGTTTCCTTGGTCGGCGGTAAGGTCATGATTGGGGAGCAGTAACTTAAGGTCCTTAGGGGCGGCGCCATTCTGGAATGGGGTCGCCCAATGGGAGGGACAAGTGGTCTCTCACGGTACTCCAGGGGCGGTTACAGCCGGTAGGCTGGAGGGGTGCGGGGGATGGGGAGTGACGCTTTCCAGTAGGCTGGTTGGCCACCCCGCACGGGCACACGGGTGCAATGGGCCCCTTGGAGATAATATACAGGGCGTATGGGGGTGACCGGGAGGGGTAAGTACCCTCACGGTGACTGGGCCCCCGCGCATGCGCACTCCGGTACGAGGGCGTTGGGCTTAATTGGGGAGGATCTGAACCCAGACGTGACCTTGCCGTGGGCTCAAAGGGGAATGCGCAGAAGTAATTGCTGTGGTATGCTAGATTAAGATAGGAATACCTTTGTATTAGATTTATGTTAAGGTTAGCCATCTGACATCTGTACATATCATTGTAACAATGGAATGCAATTTATTCTGCGTATTTTGTGTTAAATAAGGTATAAAATGTTTATTAAAAAATGTTTTATTAAAATTGTTTAATAAATACGGCCGGGGGTTTACGACCCCCTACTCCAAAAACTTCTATTGGTAGTCCATGTGGTTATCTGGGTATCATTAAAGGAGGAGCGAGGGGGTATAGGCTGTACCTGGCCATAACACAAAGTTTCAGGTGGGATTAAAGCCATTTTAAACTCCTTGCCTCCCATGGCTTTCTAAATTGTCACTGTCAGTGTGCTGCCTCCATACCTGTGTTTGCCCAAATCCACACAAAAGTGTGAATGTGATTAACAGCATAGGGCCTAAATGGGCCCTCCACTGTCAAACACAGTGTGATGGTGAACACAGGGACATCATTTACACACCTGATGGAGAGGGGGGTGGGGGGAGGCTGAAGCACTTTCAGCTGAATGATCGTTGTGTCCCTGATCGACGGTGCAGGGTCTGTCTAAACCCTGCACTGTTAATCACAGCATGACGCAAGGCAAGTCCTCTCAGACCCCTGCAGTCTCAGGGCATTCAAATGGACGCTGCTGCAATCTCCAGCAGGGACTCTGCAAAAGGTTACTGAGCTTACTAGCTCCTGAGAAGCAGAGCGGCATCCACCCTGTGCTAGAAGAGATAACTAACCGGAGCCTACAGTGCCGTCTATTAGCGTACCGGTACTCTCCCTGGCTAAAGAGAAGTGCCGGTACTGACGGCCAGAAAATTCAGAAGTGCCGGTACTCAGTACCGGTGAGTACCGGCCCATTTAAAGCACTGGTGACGTTAGAAGTATGGCCCAAAATGTGGTATATTTTAATTTTCTGGCTATGCACATTACACCAACACTAGGTACATGGTTCCCTCCTGCACAGATGAGAGATGGGCTAACCAGGAACCATGCAAGATGGCAATGGCAGGTGCTCTTGTTAAGACACTGGTTACATTTCCTACAGGGGTGAGGGGCGGAGACCTACTACCTCTAATTGCAACGATTCATAATCTGTGCAATGTAACTCACGTTGACATTGGGCTGCACTTCTCACACCAGCTACATTGTGTGGCAAAGGCTACACGCATACAAAATAACAGTAGCACACATGAGATTGTCTGTTCTATACACTGGTGTAAGGCAGAGCCAATGAAATTATGCATCAGAAGAGGACAAATTATGCAGCAGGGTTGACTACATTATGCAGCAAGGAAGGGCAAATTATTCTGGTTCATGCTGCACGTTTGTGATAGTATTACTTCATTATTTTGCCATTTTTGCACATGCTAACACTGTCTGGAAAAAGTTTTCTTCTCATTAGTACCACGTTAACACCCACATACAGCAATGAACAACTGAAATGTGGCTAATCAACATTTGTAAAGGGCCTTCCACTGCACATTAACGCAAGTCTCTGTTTTCAGTAAGTTTTCATCTGTTTCAGCAAGAAATGTTTTGGGGTTAAAATCTGCACACTCTCCAGCAGATAATGGACTATGTGGCAAATACGATACATCTATATTACTGTGTAAAATGCAGTGCTGCAGAATTGCATAATTCTAGTGGCCCTGGTCTTAGGTAAGCAAATAGCAGTTGTACATTCACATTTTGGATTCACTTGCAAAGCGATTCATTACCATGTATTATCTCACCATTATGGTGCAATTTTAGATGTGAGCAAATCCGCTCACAGGGAAGATTTGCTGATTAGCACGCAGAAACCAATGTGCACTGAACCCGGCAGCTAGACTCATCCTCGAGCTCATACAAAGAACTCACATCACACCACACCACACCTAGGAGAGATCTACTGGCTCCTGGATACACACACATGCTCATTTAAGACACCTCACACGCACATTCAATGCACTACACAACTTAGACCCCACCCACCTGAACAGTCACATCTCCTTCCACCAGCCACCCAGACCCCTCCGCTCCCCAGGACTCCTACTCACACACATCCCACCCATACACAGAACCAGATCAAAGGACGGGCATTCTCTTGCATCGCTCCTTAAGTGTGGAACAACCTCCCACTCCTCATCAGAGCCACCTCCTCTCTTCTTGAATTCCTCAAGAAGCTGAAGAGCTGGCTTTTCAATTAACCAACCTACCATAGGCGGGGCTAGGCACACACACATGCTCAGAATCAGGATATCCTCGTGGGTGATAGTGCACTTTACAAATACACATAACATAACACAACACACCTGGAGTGGAGCGCAAAGAATCCAGTGGGATTTAAAATGGCAATACTTTTGGATCTATGCAAGAACGTCTCACCACTTTGGCCAATTTGCGCGAACATTTATAGAAAGAACTAGAGGTGGATGGACCAAGCAAATGGCATTTCTCATTCAGATTCCTTGTACGGGTTATTAGCAAAAATAAATTATGCATTTTCTGTAGAAACAGCAACTTAACCATAAATTCAGAGACTCCTAAGCACCCTCTGTAAAATTTATCTCTTCTTTTATGACCGCTCAAGTCAAGCAATTTTTCATTTTAAACAGGTATAGATAACAAGGAGTGTTTCGATATTAAGACCGCAAATGTTGCAACCTACAATTGAGTTGTCACGTGGAGTTGAGGAATTTGTTACCAACACCCAATGAAGCAGTTCTTGCTTCAAAGCTTGTTTTATCCATCTTGGAAGGATGAATGGCTGAGTTGGCCCTGCCAGGATTAGAATCTCTTATCGCCAAGATACACCCACATTTCTGCAATGACCACTGAACCCACTGAGGTTTACTTATCCACTTGTGCTTTTCTTTGCTGTCTGCTGCTGTCTGTCACAGACAGCAGAGGAGGTGATAAGAAAGTTAAGAAATAGTTAATAATTTATTTCTCGTTCTCGTTTTCTGCCTTAACAAAATACATCTTATAACATTGAAACACAATTAAAAATAACAATTTACCTAAATACCACCCACACTATCGCAATAAAATCATTAAAAGTCATCTATAAAAACAAGGACTAGAATATAAAACCCTAGTGTCCACCTACTTTCAGCTTCAGCTAACATAGCAATGTAATAATTTACATAGTTTAAAAGGCATAAAACAGTTAAAATAATAGCAACTAGAAAGGTGCCAGTTAAAATCAGTCGGGTTCCCCTTATTCTTCAACTTCCCACTTGTAATACAGACACTACAGAAGTACATAGAAACAACATAATAAATCACTGGGTGGTCCGCCCTATAACAAATGGCTAAGGTAACTACCTCATTCAATACATTATAAGCACTAAATAAGGGAGTAAGCCATTTCCTGCAAACGCCCAGTACATTAGGGCAGAATGACATAAAATGTTTAATATTTTCTTTTTTCCCACTGGCACAATCACACAACTCATTATTACCCACTGCTTTGCTCCATCCAGCAGCATATGCTTTCAATGGAGGAGTCCCCAGGTGGAAATTACATAGAGTGAACGACGTACCTCAGGGTATATATCATTTGGCTGGGTTCAAAACCTGGGTTTTGTACTTTAACAATCCTTGTACCAGAGGCCCAGTCTTGCTAGAATCGTTTACTTTTTGAATGTTATACTGCCAATAGGCCTCCTTGATCCTAGTTGGTGTCTCCCCATTAATCACAGAAGGATCCTCATAAATGATCTCAAGTTTAAGTAACTGTTTTTTTTTTTAATTGGAAAAGTTCATCTGTGTACAAAATTAATTGACATATATCAAACAAAATAAGAAATAATTTTGTGATATTTCATCACTACCGGCCCCTTTAAAATTCAATATATACAGACAGAGTATGATCATTTTAATCAAATAGTTACCTTTAAAACTTTAAAAATAATGTAAATTTATCTATACAATACAACATAAAACCCACCTTAGCCAAATATTTGCCAAAATTTAAGAAAATTTCCTATATGACCCAGATCTAAATGCATATCTTTTTTCCGACTCCTTAATCCTATTTATTTTGAACCTTAAATGTTGAAATGTAGGAATTTCCTCAGACCACCATTTTTGGAGAATTAAGGATCTAGCTAATAGAGTCACAATGTACAATTGTTTTTTTAGTAGCAAATCGGCTTTTAGGTCAGGTGAATATCCAAAAACAGCTGTCTGGATATCTAGTGGTTGTTGCAATTGCAATGTATAAATACAAAACTGGCTAATCTCATCCCAGATCTTACCTAACCTTGGACAGGTCCATACGATATGTGTCCAACTGCCCCCTCCCTCTGCATCACATCTAAAGCAGTTTGCCTGAATCTGCTGATTGATCTTATGGAGGAGGGCGGGGGCTATATAATAGCCACTTGGTATAAAATTGCATGCGTTCCAAATTGGCACCCTTTAACAGTGACAAATTAAACTCATTAATCTTATTTCAAGCTGGCAAAGATATCTGGAGATTTTCTTTGGACTGCCATTATGCTAGCGCTTTCCCATGGAGCTTAGCACCCCGTAATTACTCAAGAGGGATACCCAGCAGCTAATTGACCTGCGGGTATTAAATTCTATGAGATCCCCAACAAGTTCTGCTGTTGCAATAATCTGTGTGAGATGAAGATCCCGTAGGAAATGCCTTATTCTAATAAAGGACAATTGCATTGATGCTTTATAGTATTGGATGTTGGGTTCTGTCGCTCCACTTTTTCCAGCTCCCATCCAAAAAATCCCAGATCCTTTCATATCCATTACTCAGCCACCTTGATGCAGCAGTCTTATCTACCAGGGGATCCTCCCCAATGTATGCGTCTGATAGAAGGGTAGCAGCATTGAGTATGGGGATATCGTAATGGCAAAAAAAATGCTGCCTGTTTTTTATATTCCACTATAGAAACTTACACCTGACTTTTTTTTTTTTCGTTAAACGCATAAAATCAGTAATATCATATTCTTGAAAAATTAAATCTAAGAAAAAGCTGATCATACCTATTAGTATTTAAAGTTTTATCTGATCTGTACTCAGTATGTGCAAAATTAGCAAAGTAGTATTCTTTCAAATCCGGGAGGGCCAAACCGCCTTCACTCAATGGTCTATATAATGTATCTATAGCTAATCTAGGTGCTTTGTTTGCTCATAGGAAAGTTGTGAACATGCCCTGCACTTCCTTAAAAAATTTCATCTGCATTGCATTTGGAATAGCCGAAAATAAAAAATTGCATAGGGGTAAAATTGACATGCGAATCAATGCAGCTCGGCCAATTATTGACAGCGGTAAGTTATTCTATTTTAGGAACAGGCTGTTTATTTTATTCAATAGAGGAACAAAATTTAAAATGTATAAATTGTTAATATTTTCTGAGACGTATATTCCTAGATACCTCTTGGGTCTGGTATTAACTGCGGAACAAAGTTCTCTTGTTAAAGTGTTGAGTGCAGTATTCCACAACAAACTCTCTGTTTTCAATTTATTTATCTTATATCCTCCCATCAATTGATACTCCTGAAAGATTTCAAATATACTTTTTTGAATCTCTAAATCAGGTATAAGAAACAGGGCTATATCATCAGCATACAGCTTTATATTTGTCATCCTGGGGAGTGGAGAGGTTAAATTGCTGTTTGAGCGAACAGCAATTGCTAATGGCTCAATAAAAAGAGCAAAAACTATTGGAGACAGAGGATAGCCTTGTCTTGTTGCTCTTTGAATGCTGCATGTGCCAATATTATTCAAATTAATAATTAAATGCGTTGAGGCCCCTTTATAAAAATCAGAAATCATGCTGAAGAATTTGGCGGGGAATACAAATTCAGCCAAAACACAAAAAAGGCATTCCTAGCAAACCAAATCGAAAGTCTTCTCGGCGTCTAACAACATGATCTGAGTCAGGATTTTATTATGGCTAAAATAATCTAAGGCCTTGACTAAAAAGGTAGTGTTAAAAGATAAGTGCCTCCCTGGCATGAATCCGCACTGATCTGGATGTATAACTGTTAGAAAAGGGGGTCTCTAGTTGGCTAGGGTTTGGACCTTTGTCAAAGTAGGGACCCTTCTTCCTAGTCAGGGTAAGGGAGTTACATTCCTAAAATAGCTTGGCACGAGCCTTCAGGCTTATCTCAGAGGCAGTGTGTGAAGCAATTGCATATAACCAACAGTAATACAGTGAAAACCCTACAAAAGGACACCACACCAGTTTAGAAAAATATCCAATATTTTTATATATCCAAAACAAGACCAAAACGACAAAAATCCAACATACAATACTTTAAACATATGCACTTTGCAAGAATAGTTTAGAAACACAGTTCCTTGAAGTCAGTAGTTCCGTCCGGTGCTACCGTGGTGTTGTAAACAGCAGAATCCAACATTTCCGTCTGACTGCGTCGGTCAGGGGCATCAACAGACTCGTAAACAGTACCTTTTGTTTTGCGACTGACACGTTTGTGCGAGACGGTTGTGGCAACCGTCGTGGTTGCGATTCAAAGCGTAGCGGTGCAGCGTGCGGTGCCCTCAAGGTGCGGCAGGCAGCGGCTCGGTGACGGTCATCCAGCGGCGTCGGTGAGACCAGGGCTGCGGTGCGGAATTAAGGCGGTGCTCGATGCGGTGCTGACAGATCACGGTGCAGGCGACAGAGCTGGTTGCGGGAAGCTGGCGTCAGTTAGTCCGGACTGCGGTGTGGGACGGGGCGGTGTGTTGTGTGACTTACGAGCTTTGCCCCCAAGCCGCGATGCGGTCACAGAAGTCACGGTCAGCGTGCAGCGACAGCGTCGGGGAGACCAGGGTGGCGAAGTGAAGCGAGGCAGTGCGGAGTGCGGTGCCCACAGGTCACGGTGCAAGCAGCGGCTTGGTAGCGGCAGCATCGGTCGTCGTTATCGTCGGTGAGACCAGGGTTGCGGTGCAGACGGTGCCCTTTGTGGTGTCTTCAGGACACGGAGGCGGTGATGGACTCGGTGATGGAGTCGGTTGCTTTTCCCCCTTCTGTGGCAACTGAAACCGCAGTTTCAGAAGTGGTACCCAGAGGTTGGGGAAGTCTTTCCAGTCCCTGTCATTCAAAAGCCAGACAGTCAATCCACAAACCAGCAGAGGCACACAGGATGGCTAAGTAAGAGAATACCAACTTTCTAAAAGTGGCATTTTCAAACACACAATATAAAAATCATCTTTACTAAAAGATGCATTTTTATATTCTGAGTTCAGGCATACTAAACCCCATCTTTTTATCTTTTCCCAATGGGAAGTTATATTTATAAGATGTTATAAATAAACTCCCATTCTGTCCTATGGGACAGATAGCCTTTCAATAGTTGTAGGAAGGTGGAATCTGACTACATGGTTGCCCCCACTTTGTTCCTGGTGTTTTGTTGGTTGTTGACTTAGTTTGGCTGGGAACCTGCTATTCAGGTCCCCAGCCTATCTGCTTTCTCTCTAAACGACTTGGAGTGCACTCTAGGTGCACTAAGTGATTGGATACTGTGGTACCTTATGAGTCCCTAGTATATGGTACCTTAGGTACCAAGGGCATAGGTACTTCACAGGCCTACCAGGGGCTGGAGCATGTATTATGCCACCCCTGGGAAGCAGACTAAATCTGACACCACAGGCCTGCTACTGCAGCCTGGGTGAGGTGGTGCTAGCACTCCTCACTGAGATATAGGTTCCCTATATCTCTCCTCCACACACATATAAACCTATCAGTCACCCCTAAGGCAGGCCCTATCAATACTGAGGGCAGGGTGCTTGGCTTCTATGTGAGGGGGTGCCTCTGCCTGAGCAGGGCCCCTCTGCAGCTCTCAGAGTCCATTCTCTGGTGCTGTTTGTGGATGCGGTTAAACCATATACTCTTAAGTGCATTATATCCTCGCAGTAAAATGCTAACTTTGGAATGGCTGCATCAAAACATGTCGTGTTTGGTGTCAAACATCTTGGAATACTACCCCCCGCCAGTCCTGGCGGCGGGGGTAGCATTCCACCCTTCTAGAGGGATAGACATGTACCTACTGTGGAAACGCGGTAGAATCCTGCAGAGCCCTGGCATCACAAAATGGATGCCACTAGTCACAGACACTGGGCTGCCCTCCTGCTGATGACCAACACTCGCAGTGGAGGAAGCCCAACAATAGATATCCTGTCCCAAGGGGTGTGACCACCTCCCAGACAGGGTTTAGTGTATTGGGGCTGGGTGGGTGCACTCTTAGAGTGCTTTGAAGTCCTGCACTGGGGAGCAGAAGGCTCCTCTGTGCATACCCCAGTTCAAACCGGCTCAGGGGCTACCTGCCCCTGCTCTGGCGCGAAACTGGACAAAGGGAAGTGGGTGTAGCCACCCACTCCCCTGACCCTCCCATAGGTAGGGTCATAGAGCTAGTCCCTCCCTTTCTTTTAGTATAAGAGGGGGAACCTGTGCATTGCACCCTAGATTTCCCTGGACGACGCTCTGAAGACGAATCCCGGACCTTCGACGTTCCACTACCTTTGGAAGACTGAAGAATCTCCCTTGGAGTCAAGGAGTGACTCCCCTGCTTGGCAGGCTCCAAAAACTACAAACGACGGTCACAAACTATGCCGCTCCCGCCGGAGTCCGAAGTCCCTACAGCCCAAGAAGTAGATTTCCTGACTTCTCAAAGGCCATTGTGAGGCCTCAGTGAAGCTAAGGCCAGTGAACCCCAAGAGTGACGAGGAACCGCGACCCCTGGGTACCGTGCACTATTGTCAAGTGCAACCCCTTCACAACATTCTACGAACTTGTGCTTTGGACCACGTGTGGTCCTAGCCTCCAGCAGGAGTCCCTCCAAAGATCAGAGGCCTACCACGTCTCGAGTGACCGTGGGCCCCTGTTGAGCGAATCCTCCCAAGGCGTCTTTGCGATCCCTTGCCAGCTGGCTTGTGGGTCCCCTGAAGCCTTTCCTACAAAACCAAAGGGCTCTCCTGGTTGCTCCAGGCCTGCCCTGACTTACTCTCGCTGGGTGAGTCCCTCAGACCTTGCTGGTCTGCGCCATTGACTTTTTACACTTTCCCCAAGACTTACTGTTACCAAGGCTTGTTGGCTCCAATCAAGTCGCTGAGACTGCAGTAAGCTGCAAACATTGTGGGACATGCCGAATCCAGCTCCTGGTTGTCGTCGATGCCTCCTGGACCTCGTGGCTGAAGAGTCAAGGCACCCGTGAATGACCTGAATCTTGCGACGACGGTGGGCATCCATCTTCCTTGCCCCGAGTCACTGCCAAGTGACTTTGAACACTGTCCCCTCTACTTTCAGGTCTTCCATCTTCCGAATCCAGGCTTGGATTCCTCCGGACACTTCTCCTGTCACCGCAAGCAGCAAGTCTTCATTGGCTCCCATTGAAAACGACGCCGCGACCCGACACCAAAGAACACCTATGCACCCGGCTCCCCTGGGTGAGGTAACTTCAGCACTACGGTACTCCTGTGGGTGTGGGCCCTCGAACTACTTACCCTGTAAGTGACTTGCTTGTAGCTACCCTAGAAGTGCCCTAAAACTCTTACTTTCCAAGTGCGACTATCGCGCTGACTCGTACATGGTTCGCGTCTGTGTTAGACACACCGCGTCCAACTCCCTTGCAACTCTATCGGTAACCGCGTCCTTCGACTCGTACAAGGACCGATCGGTGTGTTCGCCTTGAACACGCAAGGGACCTCTAACATTGAAATCTCAATCGTGTCTGTTCGCATAGACTCGTACAGGACTCGCACCAGTGCCAGGACACCGCGTCCGTCCCCTGTGGGTCTCCTACAACTACCTGGGGTGGTTCTTGGGGGTCCCTCGATTCTAGATGCCCGAGACCTAGGTCTAGCCAAACTAAGATTGTGATATTCGATTGTGCTAAACTTATTTTGATAACATTTGACTTGTACATATGTTCCTGACTTCTAATCTCATAAAGAGATTAGTAGAGAGTTGTTTATTAATAAATACATATATATTTGATATATATACCTTTGTGGTGTCTTTTCATTTGGTGATTCAAGAGATTGTGTGGTAAAACAAGCTGCTTTACATTCCTTCAAGACTTAGCCTGAAGGCTGCTCTCCACAGCTACCACTAGGATAGCTTTCTATAAAGGTTGCCTTAAACCTATCTACCATAAGAGTCGAATTGTTCTGGTGCAAGGTGTCCACTTTAATTAGTGAACAGCATATACCAGGCCAACTTCTCACATTGGTGGGCAGCGTGTGGGATTCCAGCTTGCTATTGTTTTACCAGAAAATCTCTATTTGAATTACTAACTGAAAACCACTATAGGTACTTAAGGTACATATAAAGTCAAGCTTAGTGTCAATAAGTTCTACTGAACTTAGAGCTGTGTGCCAAGGGATAGCACACCCTTTCTACAGCTCAAGCTAGTATCAGTAGGCCACAAACTAGTGTAGGTAGTACAACACTGCACAACACTAGAATGTCCTTAAAGGGTGGAACCAGTGGATCCACTCAGCCTCAGTATAAGGACATGGCTTTCTCTGACTTGAGAGCCATGTGTGTTGAAAGACACCTGAAGCTAGGACAGAGTCCCTCCACACTACACCTGATAGATCTGCTGACAGCAGATGATCTTAGATTGGCTATAGGAGCTAATGGGTCTGAATCAGGGGGTGGGTCAATTACAGTGTCTGGGTCAGATGATGAAAATCAGAATGACCAAGACTCTGTGATTGATGGGCCAGGCTCCAAGGGGCCTGAAAAGGACAGAGGAATTCTCCCTAAGAGAACTGACAGAGTGAATGAGAGGCATAGGTCCCCTTCCAGGGAATCTGACCACTCTTATCACTCTGGCAGAGAATTTGTCCAGCAGAGGAACTCATACTTTCCCATAAGAGAGAGCTCCTCTGAAAGAATGTGCAAACTGCTGCAGTATGAGGAAGCAAGAGTTGCCCTCAGAACCAAGCAGTTGGCACTGGATAGAGAAGCCCTGGAGATCCAGAGAGCTTCTAGAAGAGAGGGGTTAGAACCCCTTGGTGGCAGCAACAGTGTCCCTAGAGGCAGAGAATATATTCCAGACCCTAGGAACCTGAGCAAGGTTGTTCCTCCCTACCAGAGTGGGGATGATATCCACAAGTGGATAACTGCTATGGAAAGGGCCTGTAGAGTACAGCAGGTCCCCCAAAAGCAGTGGGCAGCAATCTTGTGGCTCTCCTTTTCAGACAAAGGTAGAGACAAGCTCCTCACTGTTAGAGAAGAGGATGCTGACAACTATGAAGTCCTGAAGAGTGCACTGATAGATGGGTTTGGCTTAACCACTGAGCAGTAGAGGTTGACGTTCAGAGACACCCAGAAGGCACAGACTCAGGACTGGACTGACTTTGTAGATTGTGCAACCAAGGCTCTGGAGGGTTGGCTGATTGGCAGTAGGGTTACTGATCTCAAAGGATTGTACAATTTGATTATGAGGGAGCAGATCCTTAATAATTGTCAAAACCAGCTTTTGCACCAGTACCTGGTGGACTCTGATCTGACCTCTCCCCAAGAATTGGGAAAGAAGGCAGACAAATGGGTCAGAACCAGGGTGAGGCCTAAGAATCAGGGTGGTGACCAGAAGAAAGATTCTACCAAGTCCCAAGAGAAAGGTGGGGATAAATCTAAGGATAAGTCCACTACAGGGCCCCAAAAGTCCTCTTCTGGGGGTGGGTCCCAAACTCCTTCCTCTCCTGAAAAGAAACCATATTGCCATGTCTGTAAAAAGCCTGGACACCGGAAAACTGATCCCAGTTGCCCCAGGATTGGCAATAAAGAAACTGTTCCTCCAGCTATTACTACCACCCCTCCTGGTACTACCAGTAGTAATCCTCCAGTTGGGAGTAGTGCACCCAAAATGTTAGGTGCTTTTGCAAGGGGAACAGAGGTGGGCCCTAGTTTAGACAGGTCCCCCTCAACAGACTCCTCAGACTCTGATGGTGGTATAGGATTTGCCACCTTTACCATGGGTCCCATTGCATTGGGCAGGTACAGACTGGAGCCAATGATTAATGGTCGGAAGGCTGTGGCATTCAGGGACACAGGGGCTAGTGTCACCATGGTGGCAGGGAAACTAGTCCCCCTCACCAGCTTTTACCTGAGTTTAAGTACCAGGTGACCAACATTGATGGTGTCAGGACAGATCACCCCATGGCCATAGTCAATCTCAGCTGGGAGGGGGTCACAGGCCCAAAAAGAGTGGCAGTGTCCCCCAACTTGCCCGTAGATTGCCTGATGGGCAATGATCTGGAAATTTCAGCCTGGGCTCAAGTTGAACACCAAACCCATCTGAAGATGCTAGGCGTCCCTGAAAAAGCTAGTGGGGATGTGATGGCCACAGCCCCAGCTCAGGGAAATGCTGGAGAGATGGAGCCTGGAAGAATGGCCCACTCTCCCCAAAAGAGAGCACAGGGGTTGAAGAAAAGTCTCCTTCCCCCAGACAGCAGGTAAGGGTCAGCCTCCTCAGGGAACTGATCCTACCCCTAGTGAAGGAACTGCCCCAGAGGTAGTCAGGCCTGGCCCCCACCCCTGATGGCAGAGGACCCTTCCAAGGTGGTACCCAGTCTGGAGCAGGTAACCTGCCCCTCTCTACCCTGCCTCAGTCAGCCCAGGGCTGCAGAGGTCAGGGAGGTCAGTGGACCCCACAGGGCCCCCTGTCCAGAGGAACCCCCCCATCAGCAGATTAGGGGCACCCAGTCTAGTAGCCCTAGCCAGGTGAAAATTCCTCCACACACTGAAGGATCCCCCATACCTTCGTGTAGGGACCTTCCCCAGAAGGACTCTGAAAGGCAAGGGCAAACCTGGAACCAAAAGGTTCCAAACCTGCCATGTGCCTCCAGTGTTCCACCCAAAGGGACCCAACCCCCAGCTGTAGGCAGCCAAAGGTTGACCCTTAGAGCAAAGTGCAGATCAGTCATGGAAAGACAGGCATACATGGTGACCAGTGATCTGAGGAAACTGAGACCAACTTCCCTAGGGTCTCACTTCCCTGCTCAAACACCTCATCAGCCTTGTCCTTTACCAAAACACCCCACAGGTAGAAATTCCCTATGGTGGAGACCCTCTCATACCCTTAGGGTGAGGGATAACTTAGTGGACCATAAGACAGGGGGTAACCATGCTAGTGCAGGTACTTCCTTATATGGCCATCTCAGTAAATACAGGCTCACCTGGACAAGGTTAGCCTCATCTCCTTTCGTTTGGGGGGGTTATGTAGGAAGGTGGAATCTGACTACATGGTTGCCCCCACTTTTTTCCTGGTGTTTTGTTGGTTGTTGACTTAGTTTGGCTGGGAACCTGCTATTCAGGTCCCCAGCCTATCTGCTTTCTCTCTAAACGACTTGGAGTGCACTCTAGGTGCACTAAGTGATTGGATACTGTGGTACCTTATGAGTCCCTAGTATATGGTACCTTAGGTACCAAGGGCATAGGTACTTCACAGGCCTACCAGGGGCTGCAGCATGTATTATGCCACCCCTGGGAAGCAGACTAAATCTGACACCACAGGCCTGCTACTGCAGCCTGGGTGAGGTGGTGCTAGCACTCCTCACTGAGATATAGGTTCCCTATATCTCTCCTCCACACACATATAAACCTATCAGTCACCCCTAAGGAAGGCCCTATCAATCCTGAGGGCAGGGTGCTTGGCTTCTATGTGAGGGGGTGCCACTGCCTGAGCAGGGCCCCTCTGCAGCTCTCAGAGTCCATTCTCTGGTGCTGTTTGTGGATGCGGTTAAACCATATACTCTTAAGTGCATTATATCCTCGCGGTAAAATGCTAACTTTGGAATGGCTGCATCAAAACATGTCGTGTTTGGTGTCAAACATCTTGGAATACTACCCCCCGCCAGTCCTGGCGGCGGGGGTAGCATTCCACCCTTCTAGAGGGATAGACATGTACCTACTGTTGAAACGCGGTAGAATCCTGCAGAGCCCTGGCATCACAAAATGGATGCCACCAGTCACAGACACTGGGCTGCCCTCCTGCTGATGACCAACACTCGCAGTGGAGGAAGCCCAACAATAGATATCTTGTCCCAAGGGGATGTGACCACCTCCCAGACAGGGTTTAGTGTATTGGGGCTGGGTGGGTGCACTCTTAGAGTGCTTTGAAGTCCTGCACTGGGGGAGCAGAAGGCTCCTCTGTGCATACCCCAGTTCAAACCGGCTCAGGGGCTACCTGCCCCTGCTCTGGCGCGAAACTGGACAAAGGGAAGTGGGTGTAGCCACCCACTCCCTGACCCTCCCATAGGTAGGGTCATAGAGCTAGTCCCTCCCTTTCTTTTAGTATAAGAGGGGGAACCTGTGCATTGCACCCTAGATTTCCCTGGACGACGCTCTGAAGACGAATCCCGGACCTTCGACATTCCACTACCTTTGGAAGACTGAAGAATCTCCCTTGGAGTCAAGGAGTGACTCCCCTGCTTGGCAGGCACCAAAAACTACAAATGATGGTCGCAAACTATGCCGCTCCCGCCGGAGTCCGAAGTCCCTACAGCCCAAGAAGTAGATTTCCTGACTTCTCAAAGGCCATCGTGAGTCCCCAGCGAAGCTGAGGCCAGTGGACCCCAAGAGTGAGGAGGAACCGCGACCCCTGGGTACCGTGCACTATTGTCGAGTGCAACCCCTTCACAACAGTCTACGAACTTGTGCTTTAGACCACGTGTGGTCCTAGCCTCCAGCAGGAGTCCCTCCAAAGATCAGAGGCCTACCACGTCCCGAGTAACCGTGGGCCCCTGTTGAGCGAATCCTCCTGAGGCGTCTTTGCGATCCCTTGCCAGCTGGCTTGTGGGTCCCCTGAAGGCTTTCCTACAAAACCAAAGGGCTCTCCTGGTTGCTCCAGGCCTGCCCTGACTTACTCTCGCTGGGTGAGTCCCTCAGACCTTGCTGGTCTGCGCCATTGACTTTTTACACTTTCCCCAAGACTTACTGTTACCAAGGCTTGTTGGCTCCAATCGAGTCGCTGAGACTGCAGTAAGCTGCAAACATCATGGGACATGCCGAATCCAGCTCCTGGTCATCGTCGATGCCTCCTGGACCTCGTGGCTGAAGAGTCAAGGCACCCGCGAACGCCCTGAATCTTGCGACGACGGTGGGCATCCATCTTCCTTGCCCCGAGTCACTGCCAAGTGACTTTGAACACTGTCCCCTCTGCTTTCAGGTCTTCCATCTTCCGAATCCAGGCTTGGATTCCTCCGGACACTTCTCCTGTCGCCGCAAGCAGCAAGTCTTCATTGGCTCCCATTGAAAACGACGCCGCGACCCGACACCAAAGAACACCTATGCACCCGGCTCCCCTGGGTGAGGTAACTTCAGCACTACGGAACTCCTGTGGGTGTGGGCCCTAGAACTACTTACCCTGTAAGTGACTTGCTTGTAGCTACCCTAGAAGTGCCCTAAAACTCTTACTTTCCAAGTGCGACTATCGCGCTGACTCGTACATGGTTCGCGTCTGTGTTAGACACACCGCGTCCAACTCCCTTGCAACTCTATCGGTAACCGCGTCCTTCGACTCGTACAAGGACCGATCGGTGTGTTCGCCTCGAACACGCAAGGGACCTCTAACATTGAAATCTCAATCGTGTCTGTTCGCATAGACTCGTACAGGACTCGCACCGGTGCCAGGACACCGCGTCCGTCCCCTGTGGGTCTCCTACAACTACCTGGGGTGGTTCTTGGGGGTCCCTCGATTCTAGATGCCCGAGACCTAGGTCTAGCCAAACTAAGATTGTGATATTCGATTGTGCTAAACTTATTTTGATAACATTTGACTTGTACATATGTTCCTGACTTCTAATCTCATAAAGAGATTAGTAGAGAGTTGTTTATTAATAAATACATATATATTTGATATATATACCTGTGTGGTGTCTTTTCATTTGGTGATTCAAGAGATTGTGTGGTAAAACATGCTGCTTTACATTCCTTCAAGACTTAGCCTGAAGGCTGCTCTCCACAGCTACCACTAGGATAGCTTTCTATAAAGGTTGTCTTAAACCTATCTACCATAAGAGTCGAATTGTTCTGGTGCAAGGTGTCCACTTTAATTAGTGAACAGCATATACCAGGCCAACTTCTCACATTGGTGGGCAGCGTGTGGGATTCCAGCTTGCTATTGTTTTACCAGAAAATCTCTATTTGAATTACTAACTGAAAACCACTATAGGTACTTAAGGTACATATAAAGTCAAGCTTAGTATCAATAAGTTCTACTGAACTTAGAGCTGTGTGCCAAGGGATAGCACACCCTTTCTACAGCTCAAGCTAGTATCAGTAGGCCACAAACTAGTGTAGGTAGTACAACACTGCACAACACTAGAATGTCCTTAAAGGGTGGAACCAGTGGATCCACTCAGCCTCAGTATAAGGACATGGCTTTCTCTGACTTGAGAGCCATGTGTGTTGAAAGACACCTGAAGCTAGGACAGAGTCCCTCCACACTACACCTGATAGATCTGCTGACAGCAGATGATCTTAGATTGGCTCTAGGAGCTAATGGGTCTGAATCAGGGGTGGGTCAATTACAGTGTCTGGGTCAGATGATGAAAATCAGAATGACCAAGACTCTGTGATTGAAGGACCAGGCTCCAAGGGGCCTGAAAAGGACAGAGGAATTCTCCCTAAGAGAACTGACAGAGTGGATGAGAGGCATAGGTCCCCTTCCAGGGAATCTGACCACTCTTATCACTCTGGCAGAGAATTTGTCCAGCAGAGGAACTCATACTTTCCCATAAGAGAGAGCTCCTCTGAAAGAATGTGCAAACTGCTGCAGTATGAGGAAGCAAGAGTTGCCCTCAGAACCAAGCAGTTGGCACTGGATAGAGAAGCCCTGGAGATCCAGAGAGCTTCTAGAAGAGAGGGGTTAGAACCCCTTGGTGGCAGCAACAGTGTCCCTAGAGGCAGAGAATATATTCCAGACCATAGGAACCTGAGCAAGGTTGTTCCTCCCTACCAGAGTGGGGATGATACCCACAAGTGGATAACTGCTATGGAAAGGGCCTGTAGAGTACAGCAGGTCCCCCAAAAGCAGTGGGCAGCAATCTTGTGGCTCTCCTTTTCAGACAAAGGTAGAGACAAGCTCCTCACTGTTAGAGAAGAGGATGCTGATAACTATGAAGTCCTGAAGAGTGCACTGATAGATGGGTTTGGCTTAACCACTGAGCAGTACAGGTTGAAGTTCAGAGACACCCAGAAAGCACAGACTCAGGACTGGACTGACTTTGTAGATTGTGCAACCAAGGCTCTGGAGGGTTGGCTGATTGGCAGTAGGGTTACTGATCTCAAAGGATTGTACAATTTGATTATGAGGGAGCAGATCCTTAATAATTGTCAAAACCAGCTTTTGCACCAGTACCTGGTGGACTCTGATCTGACCTCTCCCCAAGAATTGGGAAAGAAGGCAGACAAATGGGTCAGAACCAGGGTGAGGCCTAAGAATCAGGGTGGTGACCAGAAGAAAGATTCTACCAAGTCCCAAGAGAAAGGTGGGGATAAATCTAAGGATAAGTCCACTACAGGGCCCCAAAAGTCCTCTTCTGGGGGTGGGTCCCAAACTCCTTCCTCTCCTGAAAAGAAACCATATTGCCATGTCTGTAAAAAGCCTGGACACTGGAAAACTGATCCCAGTTGCCCCAGGATTGGCAATAAAGAAACTGTTCCTCCAGCTATTACTACCACCCCTCCTGGTACTACCAGTAGTAATCCTCCAGTTGGGAGTAGTGCACCCAAAAAGTTAGGTGCTTTTGCAAGGGGAACAGAGGTGGGCCCTAGTTTAGACAGGTCCCCCTCAACAGACTCCTCAGACTCTGATGGTGGTATAGGATTTGCCACCTTTACCATGGGTCCCATTGCATTGGGCAGGTACAGACTGGAGCCAATGATAATTGGCCGGAAGGCTGTGGCATTCAGGGACACAGGGGCTAGTGTCACCATGGTGGCAGGGAAACTAGTCCCCCTCACCAGCTTTTACCTGAGTTTAAGTACCAGGTGACCAACATTGATGGTGTCAGGACAGATCACCCCATGGCCATAGTCAATCTCAGCTGGGAGGGGGTCACAGGCCCAAAAGAGTGGCAGTGTCCCCCAACTTGCCCGTAGATTGCCTGATGGGCAATGATCTGGAAATTTCAGCCTGGGCTGAAGTTGAACACCAAACCCATCTGAAGATGCTAGGCGTCCCTGAAAAAGCTAGTGGGGCTGTGATGGCCACAGCCCCAGCCCATGGAAATGCTGGAGAGATGGAGCCTGGAAGAATGGCCCACTCTCCCCCAAAAGAGAGCACAGGGGTTGAAGAAAAGTCTCCTTCCCCCAGACAGCAGGTAAGGGTCAGCCTCCTCAGGGAACTGATCCTACCCCTAGTGAAGGAACTGCCCCAGAGGTAGTCAGGCCTGGCCTGGCCCCACCCCTGATGGCAGAGGACCCTTCCAAGGTGGTACCCAGTCTGGAGCAGGTAACCTGCCCCTCTCTACCCTGCCTCAGTCAGCCCAGGGCTGCAGAGGTCAGGGAGGTCAGTGGACCCCACAGGGCCCCCTGTCCAGAGGAACCCCCATCAGCAGATTAGGGGCACCAAGTCTAGTAGCCCTAGCCAGGTGAAAATTCCTCCACACACTGAAGGATCCACCATACCTTCGTGTAGGGACCTTCCCCAGAAGGACTCTGAAAGGCAAGGGCAAACCTGGAACCAAAAGGTTCCAAACCTGCCATGTCCCTCCAGTGTTCCACCCAAAGGGACCCAACCCCCAGCTGTAGGCAGCCAAAGGTTGACCCTTAGAGCAAAGTGCAGCTCAGTCATGGAAAGACAGGCATACATGGTGACCAGTGATCTGAGGAAACTGAGACCAACTTCCCTAGGGTCTCACTTCCCTGCTCAAACACCTCATCAGCCTTGTCCTTTACCAAAACACCCCACAGGTAGAAATTCCCTATGGTGGAGACCCTCTCATACCCTTAGGGTGAGGGATAACTTAGTGGACCATAAGACAGGGGGTAACCATGCTAGTGCAGGTACTTCCTTATATGGCAACTCAGTAAATACAGGCTCACCTGGACAAGGTTAGCCTCATCTCCTTTCGTTTGGGGGGGGGGGGTTATGTAGGAAGATGGAATCTGACTACATGGTTGCCCCCACTTTTTTCCTGGTGTTTTGTTGGTTGTTGACTTAGTTTGGCTGGGAACCTGCTATTCAGGTCCCCAGCCTATCTGCTTTCTCTCTAAACGACTTGGAGTGCACTCTAGGTGCACTAAGTGATTGGATACTGTGGTACCTTATGAGTCCCTAGTATATGGTACCTTAGGTACCAAGGGCATAGGTACTTCACAGGCCTACCAGGGGCTGCAGCATGTATTATGCCACCCCTGGGAAGCAGACTAAATCTGACACCACAGGCCTGCTACTGCAGCCTGGGTGAGGTGGTGCTAGCACTCCTCACTGAGATATAGGTTCCCTATATCTCTCCTCCACACACATATAAACCTATCAGTCACCCCTAAGGCAGGCCCTATCAATACTGAGGGCAGGGTGCTTGGCTTCTATGTGAGGGGGTGCCTCTGCCTGAGCAGGGCCCCTCTACACCTCTCAGAGTCCATTCTCTGGTGCTGTTTGTGGATGCGGTTAAACCATATACTCTTAAGTGCATTATATCCTCGCGGTAAAATGCTAACTTTGGAATGGCTGCATCAAAACATGTCGTGTTTGGTGTCAAACATCTTGGAATACTACCCCCCCGCCAGTCCTGGCGGCGGGGGTAGCATTCCACCCTTCTAGAGGGATAGACATGTACCTACTGTGGAAACGCGGTAGAATCCTGCAGAGCCCTGGCATCACAAAATGGATGCCACCAGTCACAGACACTGGGCTGCCCTCCTGCTGATGACCAACACTCGCAGTGGAGGAAGCCCAACAATAGATATCCTGTCCCAAGGGGGTGTGACCACCTCCCAGACAGGGTTTAGTGTATTGGGGCTGGGTGGGTGCACTCTTAGAGTGCTTTGAAGTCCTGCACTGGGGGAGCAGAAGGCTCCTCTGTGCATACCCCAGTTCAAACCAGCTCAGGGGCTACCTGCCCCTGCTCTGGCGCGAAACTGGACAAAGGGAAGTGGGTGTAGCCACCCACTCCCTGACCCTCCCATAGGTAGGGTCATAGAGCTAGTCCCTCCCTTTCTTTTAGTATAAGAGGGGAACCTGTGCATTGCACCCTAGATTTCCCTGGACGACGCTCTGAAGACGAATCCCGGACCTTCGACATTCCACTGCCTTTGGAAGACTGAAGAATCTCCCTTGGAGTCAAGGAGTGACTCCCCTGCTTGGCAGGCACCAAAAACTACAAACGACAGTCGCAAACTACACCGCTCCCGCCAGAGTCCGAAGTCCCTGCAGCCCAAGAAGTAGATTTCCTGACTTTTCAAAGGCCATCGTGAGTCCCCAGCGAAGCTGAGGCCAGTGGACCCCAAGAGTGACGAGGAATCGCGACCCCTGGGTACTGTGCACTATTGTCAAGTGCAACCCCTTCACAACATTCTACGAACTTGTGCTTTGGACCACATGTGGTCCTAGCCTCCAGCAGAAGTCCCTCCAAAGATCAGAGGCCTACCACGTCCCGAGTGACCGTGGGCCCCTGTTGAGCGAATCCTCCTGAGGCGTCTTTGCGATCCCTTGCCAGCCGGCTTGTGGGTCCCCTGAAGGCTTTCCTACAAAACCAAAGGGCTCTCCTGGTTGCTCCAGGCCTGCCCTGACTTACTCTCGCTGGGTGAGTCCCTCAGACCTTGCTGGTCTGCGCCATTGACTTTTTACACTTTCCCCGAGACTTGCTGTTACCAAGGCTTGTTGGCTCCAATCGAGTTTCCGACACCGCAGTAAGCTGCAGACATCGTGGGACACGCCGAATCCAGCTCCTGGTCATCGTCGACGCCTCCTGGACCTCGTGGCTGAAGAGTCAAGGCACCCACGAACGACCTGAATCTTGCGACGACGGTGGGCATCCATCTTCCTTGCCCCTAGTCACTGCCAAGTGACTTTGAACACTGTCCCCTCTGCTTTCAGGTCTTCCATCTTCCGAATCCAGGCTTGGATTCCTCCGGACACTTCTCCTGTCGCCGCAAGCAGCAAGTCTTCATTGGCTCCCATTGAAAACGACGCCGCGACCCGACACCAAAGAACACCTATGCACCCGGCTCCCCTGTGTGAGGTAACTTCAGCACTACGGTGCTCCTGTGGGTGTGGGCCCTAGAACTACTTACCCTGTAAGTGACTTGCTTGTAGCTACCCTAGAAGTGCCCTAAAACTCTTACTTTCCAAGTGCGACTATCGCGCTGACTCGTACATGGTTCGCGTCTGTGTTAGACACACCGCGTCCAACTCCCTTGCAACTCTATCGGTAACCGCGTCCTTCGACTCGTACAAGGACCGATCGGTGTGTTCGCCTTGAACACGCAAGGGACCTCTAACATTGAAATCTCAATCGCGTCTGTTCGCATAGACTCGTACAGGACTCGCACCGGTGCCAGGACACCGCGTCCGTCCCCTGTGGGTCTCCTACAACTACCTGGGGTGGTTCTTGGGGGTCCCTCGATTCTAGATGCCCTAGACCTAGGTCTTGCCAAACAAAGATTGTGATATTCGATTGTGCTAAACTTATTTTGATAACATTTGACTTGTACATATGTTCCTGACTTCTAATCTCATAAAGAGATTAGTAGAGAGTTGTTTATTAATAAATACATATATATTTGATATATATACCTGTGTGGTGTCTTTTCATTTGGTGATTCAAGAGATTGTGTGGTAAAACAAGCTGCTTTACATTCCTTCAAGACTTAGCCTGAAGGCTGCTCTCCACAGCTACCACTAGGATAGCTTTCTATAAAGGTTGTCTTAAACCTATCTACCATAAGAGTCGAATTGTTCTGGTGCAAGGTGTCCACTTTAATTAGTGAACAGCATATACCAGGCCAACTTCTCACAATAGTGAAAAACGAAATTGACAGTATTTCACTATCATGACATACCACACACATCAGGGCATGTCCTACCTTTCACATACACTGCACCTTGCCCATAGGGGTACCTTGGGCCTACCTTAGTCGTATCTTACATGTAAGAAAAGGGAATGTTAGGGCCTGGCAAGTGGGTGCACTTGCCAAGTCGACATGGCAGTCATCAACTGCGCACAGACACTGCAGTGGCAGGTCTGAGAACCCTTTGAAGGGCTGCTTGTGTTGGTGGCACAACCAGTGCTGCACGCCCCCTAGCAGCATTTGATTTACAGGCCCTGGGCACACACAGTGCACTGTACTAGGGACTTAAAGGTAAATCAAATAAGCCAATCTCTGAAACACTGATCCATAAACACAATTTACATGGAGAGCATATGCACTCTAGCACTGAATAACAGTGTTAAAGTGCCCAGAGTCCTAAAACCAACAAAAACAGGAGGCCAAAAAGCAAAAAGTCTGGGGGTAAACCCGCTGAAAAAGCCAAGTCTAACACTACCCCCTCCCAGCCTAAAGCCAGGGTAGACTAATCAATCCCTTGATGGACTTCCCTGCTTGGGGCGATAGAACATAGACCTGGCCCACAACAGCGGGGGCACGTTCTGGTTCTACGCCTGGCTGAATCCAGTTGGATCCCTTTGTCCATACTCTCAGGGCCCACTACGCTAACCCATGGGAAACCCTTCTCTTCACCTGGGGACCCCACCTGTGCAGCACCTAACCTTAGCTTGCTCATAGGTGTGTCCCAGCAGGCAGACAGTACCCACATGGCCAACACAGTGGTGTGGACTAGTCCACCCTCAGGGTGTGACTCTGGTCCCCTCCCCAGGGGCACCTCTGTCCATTAGGACAACAAGCCACAGTAGCCACTGACAGCTGTCAGCAATGAGAGACAGGCCTCATGCCACTCAGGGATCTCTAGCCTCTGTGGTGTTAGCGAGTGGGGGGCTGTAGCACCAGGCGCTTGACACCCTTTGTCCACTCTCCCTCCTGTCAGATCAGGTATGGCAACCTGACACTGACCCACCAGCCCAGGGTCTGTAACCTGCGACTGGCCAGGACATTGGGGTGGGCTCTCCCACACCCTGTCCTCCCCACTGGGGTCCTGTACCCTCCACTGTGGAGAGGTACCCCCAGACTCCAGAATTGTCAGGGCGACTGGGTCAGCCATCCTGCACAATTCTCCCACCAGTTCAGGGGGGCTATCCTGCAACTGGTTACTCAGCTCAGGGTCTGTACCCTGAAGCTGACCAAGAGACTGGGGTGGGCTCTCCCACACCCAGTCTTTCCTCCTGGGGCCCTGCACCCTCCCACCCGGAGCGGTGCCCCCAGAAGACAAACTGGTAGGGGCACTGTTAGCAGTCGCCCCTCCCTCCAGGTCAGGGGGGACACCCTGAACCCGGCCCTCCAACCCAGGGTCTGTACCCTTCGGCTGGACCTGTGCCTGCCAATCCAGGACTTCCGGGGGAGTACACCGACCCCCCCCCAAGGGAAACACACTCCTCTAGAGTTATGCAAGAGTCTGCCTGGGGCAGGTCTCCAGCCTCCTGTCCACCTGACAGAGCATGAAGACCCCCCAGGCCAGAAGTGACCTCACCAGGGTCAGTCCTGGGGTGCTCTGACCTCAGAGCTGGCAACCACTGACCCACTGGTCATTCCCTCACCCCTTGCTCTGGACTCATGCACCCTCCCCACTGTAGCGGTGCTGCCAGACACCAGAACTGGTGGAACGTTTGTTACAACAGTCTCCTCTAGCTCACCTGACACCTTAAGGAACCCCCCCCCCTGGGAATGGCCTCCCGGTAAAGACTAGGCCCCCCTCCTGGTGTTCACTCATGGAACCAACCAGGCCTTGGGACTGGGTTTCGGGCACCTCGGGACACAGCCCACTCCCACTCCTTCACCTTTGAGACAGGACGTGGGGCCCCACACCCCTCCCACTACTCTGGGACCTTTCTGGGCTACCACAACCCTCCCCTACCTCAATTGGTTGGGGAAAACCTGAGCCATCTCCTTCAGGATCACCCCCAGATGCTTCTTCAGACCCTCCGGAACCCACCACAAGGTCTGCACTTTTGCTGCCACCATTTAGGCTGGACCTAGCCCCCCTGGCTTCCCAGTCCAGCTCCAGCTCTCTCATTTTAAGCTCATGAGCCCAGATCATTTTCCTTTCCCACATGGCTATTCTTTTGCCATCCCTCTCATTCTCCAACCGGAGTTTTTTGCTGTTCAGACTTCCTTGCCTCCCTCTTGTCCACCAGCTCCTCTGGGGACAAGCCACTGCTGCCTGGCCTGGAGGGTTCCCCCCTCCCAAAAGCACATCTATCCTAAGAATAGCCTCCTCCTTCTCCACACTGAGATCTCCAGACTGCCCACTGGCATGTCTGGCTGCTACCCAGGCCCTCAGCGCCTTTTGTAGCTCTTCTTTCCTGGTGAGGCCCCTAATTTGGACTTTGAGGTTCTTGCAAATAGCCTTCAACTCCTTCACTCTGTAGGTTTCTGAACCTCTCCTCCTCAAAGGCCACTTCCAAGGATGCAACAGATGATGTTCTTGATTCAGGCATGAAACAATAGCAAGTTCAAGATAAAAAATGATGGGATCACAAAAATAGACCAAGAAGAAAATAGTATGTGGCACGTAATGGTCTGCGATATGGTAGTAGTGCACACCAATCACTGTAAGTCAAGTGCAAACACAAGTCCTATACTCACTGCTGCCAACCAATGTTAGAAATGGGGGTCTCTAGTTGGCATGGGTTTGCACCTTTGTCCAAGTAGGGACACTTCTTCCTAGTCAGGGATAAGGGAGTTACACTCCTAAAATAACCGCTGCTCACCCCCTTGGTAGTTTGGCATGAGCAGTCAGGCTTATCTCAGAGGCAGTGTGTGAAGCATTTTCACATAACCAATACTAATACAGTGACAACCCTACAAAAGAACACCACACCAGTTTAGAAAAATATCCAATATTTTTATATATCCAAAACAAGACCAAAACGACAAAAATCCAACATACAGTACTTTAAAAATATGCACTTTGCAAGAATACTCGACAGACTCATAAACAGTAACCTTTGTGTTGCGTCCAACACGGTGTGAGCCGGTCATGGCAACCGTCGCGGTTGCGATTTGAAACGTAGTGGTGCATAATGCGGTGCCCTCAAGGCGCGGGTAGGCAGCGGCTCGGTGGCGGTCGTCCAGCGGCGTCGGTGAGACCAGGGCTGTGGTGCGGAATGAAGGTGGTGCTCGATGCGGTGCTGACAGATCACGGTGCAGGCGACAGAGCCGGTTGCAGGAAGCTAATGCCGGTCGGTCCGGACTGCGGTGTGGGATGGGGAGGTGCGTCGTGTGACTTACGAGGGGTACCCCCAAGCCACGATGCGGTCACGGAAGTCGCGGTCAGACCAGGGCGGCGAAGCGAGGCAGTGCGGAGTGCGGTACCCACAGGTCACGGTGCAAGCAGCGGCTCGGTGGCGGCAGCGTTGGTCGTCGTCATCGGTAAGACCAGGGTTGCGGTGCGAGGTGCGGACGGTGCCCTGTGCATTGCCTTCAGGACACGGAGCCGGAGACTAACTCGGTGACTGAGTCGGATGCTTTCCCCCCCTCTGTGGCGACTGAAACCGCAGTTCCAGAAGCGGTAGCCAGAGGTTGGTGAAGTCTTTGAAGTCCCTGTGACTTCAGAACAGGAGTCAAGTTCTACTTCAAGCCCTTGGAGATACTCAGCACAAGTAAAGAAAGTTCAGTCCAGTCCTATCACTGCCCAAGGCAGAAGCAGCAACTGCAGGCCAACCCAACAAAGCAACAACACAGCAAAGGGGCAGTACTCCTCCTGGCAGTTCTTCCGGCTCTTCTTCTTGACAGGTTCCTTTATTCCAGCAAGTTCCCTGAAGTCTTTTATCTACCTGAGACTTTCAACAGGAGGCAAGCTCTACTTCAAGCCCTTGGAGAAAACTCTAACAGCAGGATGATGAAAGTACAATCCAGTCCTTTCCCTACCCAAGACAAAAGCAGCAAGCAGCAGGCCAACACAGCAGAGCACACAGCAAAGTGGCAGTTCCTCCTGACAGCATTTCCAGCCCTTCTTCCTGACAGGTTCCTTAGTTCAGCAGTAATCTATAGTTCAGGGGTCTGGGCCCCACTTTTTATAGCACAAATTCCTTTGTTCGCTGGTGACAGAGAAGCTCTTTGCCCAGCCCAAACCAGTTCTGTCCTCTCTGGGGCAGCTGCCCGGCAGGAGGTGGAGACAGCAATGTCCAAGGCAGACCAGGCCCATTCAGGTGTGAAAGAAATCTCCTCCTCCTACTCTAAATGCAGCCCAGGTCTATTCAGCCCAGCCCTGACTCATCCAGGAAAGGCAGGACACACATCAACCCCCTCCCCCCCCCCTCCGGTGGCCGTCTGAGAGAATGCACATCCCCAGCCCCTGTCATTCAAAAGCCAGACAGTCAATCCACAAACCAGCAGAGGCCCACGGGATGGCTAAGCAAGAGAATACCCACTTTCTAAAAGTGGTATTTTCAAACACACAATATGAAAATCATCTTTACTAAAAGATGTATTTTTATGTTCTGAGTTCAGGCATACTAAACTCCATCTTTCCATCTTGTCCCAATGAGAAGTTATATTCATAAGATGTTATAAATAAACTCCCATTCTGTCCTATGGGACAGATAGCCTTTCAATAGTGAAAAACTAAATTGGCAGAATTTCACTATCATGACATGCCACACACATCAGGGCATGTCCTACCTTTCACATACACTGCACCCTGCCCACAGGGGTACCTTGGGCCTACCTTAAGGGTGTCTTACATGTAAGAAAAGGGAAAGTTAGGGCCTGGCACACTGCAGTGGCAGGTCTGAGAACCCTTTGAAGGGCTGCTTGTGTGGGTGGCACAACCAGTGCTGCAGGCCCACTAGCAGCATTTGATTTACAGGCCCTGGACACACACAGTGCACTGTATTAGGGACTTAAAGGTAAATCAAATAAGCCAATCATGGAAACACCAATCCATAAACACAATTTACATGGAGAGTATATGCACTCTAGCACTGAATAGCAGTGGTAAATTGCCCAGAGTCCTAAAACCAACAAAAACAGGGTAAAAAACAGGAGGCCAAAAAGCAAAACGTCTGGGGGCAAACCGGCTGAAAAAGCCAAGTCTAACAATAACTGACCCTATACACTTACTCATTCTGTTGGCTAATAATTTAGCTATAATCTTCTAGGCAGTATTTAGAAGACTTATTGGTCTATATGAATTCACATCCTCTTATCTTTATTCTGCTTTAAAAAACTGACCACCACAGCATTCTTGAAGGAGGGCGGTACCCCACCCCCCTGCAAAATGTTTTTTATATAATTCAGCTGGCAGTCCATCTTCTCCACTTGTTTTTCTGTTAGCTAAAGATTGCACTACTTCCTCTATTTCTTTAAGCATGATCTCAGCCAGCAAACCCCTTGCATGGTTTACCTGTAATTTGGGGACTGTGAGCTTGCTGAGGAAATCCTTAAGTTTTAAGACATTGACCTCCTATATAGTAGAATAAATGGCTTCGTAATGATTAAAAAAGTGCTCATGAATTTTTGCTTCTTCTGTGATGCGGATTCTAGTATCTTTTTCTACCAGAGATGGTATCCTATTATATGCTTGTCGCTCTCTTAATTACCAAGCTAAGAATTTCCCCGAGATTTCGCTTTCTACATATACTTTTTCGACGTATGCAGAAATAGCCGAATAGCCTCTGGTGCAATAATACTCTTTCTTTTATGTGCATGCATAAGAGCCAATTTATCTTTAATATTCTTATTGCTTATATACTGTTCGTTTGCCTGGTGAACCGCTAGTTCTAATTGTGATCTCTCTATTTGTTTGGAGCGTTTTATTGCAATATCTTTGGAGGTTATATAGCCGTGGATAGTTGTCTTAAAGGCCTCCCAGACACTCTCTACCTTAGCTTTGGCTCCATTTACTTGGAAAAAACATCTTATTTCATTATGAATCTCAGTGCACATATCTTCATCTTCGAAATGAACTTTGTTAAAGACCCATCTCGAGGATAGTTTACGTTTGCCAAACACTGATATCTCCACTTTTACCAGAGCATGGTCGGAAAAACCATTTTAAGTATGCATGTAGTTGTTTAATATTAAATTACGGGAAGTAAGAAAGTAATTAAATCGGGCCGCAGTGCAATATTTAGCAGAAAAACACGAATATTCTTTCTACACAAATATTCTTTCTTTTTTGGAAAACTTGCCTGCCAGATGTCAATCAGATCTAAATTTTGCATACACTCCGCCAATGCCCTAGCCATTCATGGCTTATTCTGTTTACGGTTCTCAGAGGAATAATCCATTTCCGGGCTTTGCAAAAAGTTAAAATCACCACCCATTATTACTGCCCCCGGAATATGTATAAGTGCGTGATAGAGATCCAATATTGGCGCTGGATTGTCTATTTAGATACAGGATGACTTTCCTTTGCCTAACATGCTTTATACATATAGACTATAAGTTCATGGCCTGCTCCCCCATTCCAATACCTCGAACCCTGAAGACATAATCAGCAAACTGCACACCTACCACTTGGACAGGCACCTAACCAACTGAAGAACACTCTCCGAGGAAGACACCACCTCAATCATGAAGATGTCCACTCCAGGGCCCCAACAGACCCATATCCACAACATATCTACAACCTACAACCTACGAGGACCCGTGATCAGCAAATTTCTCACATCATCAACTCCTACATCAATTATGCAACCTTCCCCCTGCAACCTTCCCCTAGAAGTGGAAATATGCTGCAGTCAGAGCCCTCCTTAAAAAACATCGTCTGACCCCAATGATCTGACCCATCTCCCTTCTACCATACCCAGAAAAAGCAATAGAGAAAGCAATCAAACAGCAACTCACCAACCACCGGGAACTCCACAACCTTCTCGACCACTCCCAATGTGGATTTTGTAGCAATCACAGTACGAAGACAGAACTCATCGCCGCTACAGATGAGATACGCACCCTTCTAGGCTGAGGAGAAACAGCCACCCTCATACTGCTGGACCTCTCAACAGAATTCAACACCATGTCACACTACAGCCTTATCAAAAGATTACACGCTACAGACATCCAAGGTCCGGCCCTTGAATGGATAGGCTCCTCCTCACAAGGAGAACACAGCGAGTCAGACTTTCCCCTTCACATTAGAGCCCAAGGACCTGATCTGCAGAGTCCCTTAAGGATCATCCCTGAGCTCCACCCTGTTCAAAATTAGCATGACACCACTCGCTGACGTCATCAGATCTCACAGCATCTCCATCAACTCCTATGCCGAAGACACCCACCTCATCCTCTCTATATCAGACAAGTCCCCCACGACAGATCCAACGTCACCGAATGCATGAGCCAAGTAGCAGAATGGATTAGAACCAACTGCCTGAAACTCAGCACAGACAAGAGAGAAGTGCTGATCTTTGGGAACAAGAACTCCCCTGGGACTCCACCTCACCTCAGAGCTCAGTCCAACACCATCACTCTTTAACCACTCACATAACCTGGGTATTACACTAGAAGACAAACTCAACATGGCTGCCACAGGTGAACGAGGTTAACTCTCCTTGCTTCCACATACTACGCATCCTCAAAAACATCTTCAGTTTGATTCCCATGGGCACCAGATGTACCGGCACTCAAGCCCTAGTCACCAGCAGACTTCACTACGGCAACGCACTCAATGCCGGAATTTCCAACCAGCTCCTCCACCGTCTGCAGACCACCCAGAACGCCGCTGCTACATTCATCCTGGACTTACCACAATGCACCAACATAACCCCGTACCTCAGAGACCTACACTGGCCAACGATACACATACACTTCCAATTCAAACTCCTCATACATCCATACGTGGCACTGAACAACATTGGACCAGCCTACCTCATCTTCCACCAGCCCACTAGACACCTACGCTCTACCTCACTCTCTTTTGCACACACACCCGCATCCACAAAAGCTGATCAGGAGGCTTTGCCTCCTTCTACCTTGCACAGAAAACGTGGAATGACCTCTGTCTACACATAAGGGCCTCCTCCTCGCTTCTGGAATTCCGCAAAGTGGCTGAAGACTGGGCTCTTCAACTAACACCCAGAAGACAACCTTAACAACTGGTCCAGTGTTTGCGTACTCCTGAGATGATAAGTTGCGGTCTACAAATCTGAATAACATAACTTCTAAAGCCTGCTTGATTGTCTGCTGATATCTTTCTGTCTTCAACCTAATCTTGTATGGCATACACCCTCCCATAGATCTTACCCACACCATCTAATAATGATAATTAGTAGTAGTTAGATGGATCCGTTCTAGCACCTTTTTAAAATAATGGGACGATTGCTGCCCCACGACCTGATTTAGAGGTGTTTCCGGATCTGACTGCAGCATTACAAGCTCTGACAATGATTGGGACCCATAGTAGAAGATCATCCTTATAAAAATATATGGGAACAAAATCTTAATAATTTGGAAGCATCTACTCTTGAAGGAGCGTTTAAGGGAGTTAGTTCCTCAAATTTCCAGCAGGGCATTAGAAGGGCTGTCAAGTGGAACCCTGAAAAATATAATTACTTTGCGCAGGACCTGAGAAATTTAATCCAGCCTAGTATAGAGCAATTGTTGATGACAGGGCTCGAAGAGGCAGATGATAAAAGGGTATTGGTCCTAATTGAACGAACCATTGCGGAGATTTTCCCTTTTTTGATGACTATTGAGTGTTGATCATGTGAGCTATAATAACCATATTGGCAATTGGTTTGATCGTGAATTCTGGGTTAGGAAAAAGGGGTGTCTTATGCCCTGGTGAGGTGCCATGATACTGTAGACTCAGATAAGATTTTTATTAGATCGAGGCTGGAGTATAAAGAGTTGATTGGGTGAAAGAAGCTTGAAATGCGCCTCAAGATTTGGGGTAAGATTAAACAGGTGGCTAGGGAGAGGAAATCCAGGAACTTCTGGTGACTTATTACATGGGGGTATAATCAGTGTATGGATAAGAGGGTCGTGAGTATTGGGTCTCAGGAATGACTTACACACTTCACCAGTCTTTACGTCAGTCATATGCCTGGGAGAATTGCCCACAACAGGCTACAACTACACTCATTCAGCCACCCCTGGGAGTGGGTGGATGGAATTTTTCCTAATCTGAGGTTGAAGAGACTGTTATACAACAAAATAAATTGTTATTTTGATGGGTGGAGGTAGCACGTCCACCCTTTAGCGAAAGTAAATAATCATATGAAACTTGAACATAGATACGATGATTCCGAGCGAACCCGTGAAAGATCCAAACGGAGGGGCATATTTACAAGCCCCTTGCGCCACTTATGCGCCGCTGTTGCGTCACGCATGTGACGCAGCGGCAACGCAAACCATGCACCACGTTGCGCTATATTTACAACGTGACGCATCTAGGGAGATGCGTCACGTAGTAAACCCCTGCGCCACATTAAACCTGCGTCAGGTTTCATGTGGGCGTACCGGCGCAGGTGGGGGGCGTTCCGGCGCAGGAAAGCCTCGGAAAGTGACGTAGTGAAATCTACAAGATTTCACGCAGTCACTTTTCTCGACGCTGGTGCGCCAATCCTTACGCCTGCTTCAAGCAGGCGTAAGGATTGACGCACCATGTTAGGGATAGGGAAGGTTGGAACAGTGCTGGAGTTGCGTCGCGCTTGCGACACAACTTCAGCACTGCGCCAACCTTCCGCCGGCAGATGCGTCACGCATCTGCTGATCCTTAGCGTCACGATGCGCCGCATTGTAAATGCGGCGCATCGGACGTGGCGCAAGGGTAAACTTGCGTGACGCATTTTCCCTGGCGCATCCCTGCTGATATGCAGGGATGCGCCAGGGAACGTAAATATGCCCCGTAGTTTCATAAATCAACCAACCCTTCTCTGAAGGAGAACAACGAGGAGTGTCTCTGAGCATCGGGGCTCTGGCATTTTATAGCATTTCACAGGCAGTGTATTTCAGTTTCATTTCTCAGTGAATGTCATGTTTTTTAAGCCTATACATTTTTGTTTCTTTGGGGAGGGTGGCTCTGTACGGTTTGCTGGGCTGATTCAATTTGTGCAGTGTGTCCTCCCTTTGATAAGAATTCAGATACGTTTTCAGGCATTTTTTAATGAATGCATTTTCTGAGAAAGGACCAAGGCGATTGTTTTGTAATTTGAACTTGCAATACACTGCTGCTTAAAGACTGGCATACGAAGGCAGAGTGCGAGTGGGGTATGTTGTTCTCTGTAATACAGACGAAAACTATTGCTTCTGTATTTTAAAAGCTAATTAAAGGTACATTCTTTTATTTTGATTTTACCAGCACTTTGCCACAGTGCTTTGTCTCGAAGGCGCTAGATTCATTCCAGCAAACAGTTCACGGAAACCAACTTAGTCTATGTGTTAAAAGCAGCCCTGGTAAATGTTTTAATGGCAGCCAAATAGGGTTTGGGGGGGCAGCCGACCACCAGGAGGCTTGTCCCCCCTGGGTTTTTTGGGCCATTGGTGCAGCCCAGAGCCCAATTGGGCTCTTTGGGCTTCATTTGGGCTCGGGGTTTAAAACCGGACATTTTGTCGCCCGTGTCACCATTTCAGTAAGGTGACACGGCAACTGTTTTTTCTGGATGCTGGGCATCAGGGCAGTGGTTGTTAGAATTGCCAAATTTTTTGTGCAGTTCGATAAAAAAAGATTAGGATGGCGTCCTTACCATCAATGAAGGACCCCAGAGTGGCACAAGCCATGCGCCTGCTCGTCGAAGCAGGCCGTTCGGCCGGAGCAGGAGGCGCGGCCGGTGCGGCTGGCGGCAGGAGGGGTTGCTACGGCGGTGTGGGCCTTTTCACCGCTGTGGTCCCGGTCAAGCGGAGGCAGAAATCAGGTAGGTGCGCGCGGCCGCCTGGGAAGAGCGGCCGCACGCGGAACACCTTCACGAAAGAGGGGACGGGGTGCCGCTCGGCATCCAGCGCTCACGTTTAAGCAAGGAGCGGGCAGGGCCGGCACAGAGGGGACAAATGAGGTAGTGGCGGCCGCTGAGGCCATGCGCGACATGAAAAGAAGGAGGGGGGGGGCGGGAGTCACAGTCCCATGCCGGTTTTGAGGCAAGGAGCGGGCGGGGCAGGATCGGAGGCCAACAGGGAGGTTTCGGAAAACGCTGAGGCCATGGTCAAACAGGAGGCGGGGAGGAGCGTGGTCAAAAGCCAGACTGGAGGGGTGGGGGAGAAAAATCGAGTGGGCAGGGACAGCGGGGGCCTAGGTTTCCCTCACAGCTTGGGAGAGGAGAAGGAAGGGGCAAGGGAGAGGGCTTGGAGAAGGGGAGGCGTGGAGAATAGGGGAGGGGAAGGCAGGGGAGAGGGAAGGAAAGAAGGGATGGGAGGGAAGCAGCACTTCTTTGGGGAACTTGGGAAGGGAGATTAATTGGCAGGGAGGGTAGGCCCGCCAGCAGGGAGGAACAGGTGGGGTCCAGGTGGGGGCAGACCCCATCACTGGATTTGTGGGGGAGGTTGGAGAGGGCCCCTGCAGGGCTAAAGCCTTGTTGGACAGAAGAAGGGGGGTGGGTACGGGGGAGACAGCCACAGCCCCTGAGAGGGAACAGAGGGGTCAAGAAGAGAAGGGTACCGGGTGGGGAGGAGGGACAGGTAAGGGGACCAGCCTCCGCCATAGTGGTGGCAATGCTGGGGTGGAGTGATGGGGAGGAGCAGGAGGGGGCCACGGGGAGGGGTTGGGTCCACCGGCCAAGGTATATACGTGCCGGGGGAGGGACCTGGCGGGGGAATTCTGTGGATATGGGAGGCAACAGGTGAGGCGGTTGGGGCGAGGCGAAGGGGCAGAAGGGGTTAGCGCAGAAAGGGGGCAGGAGGGGGGAGGGTATTGGCAGTGGTGTCCGGGGTCGACAGGAGTAGGTGAGGGCATTAACCCCGGTTTGCTGGACCTTACTTTTCCATTACAGGGTCAACAAGCAAGGGAGGTAACGGACTCGGGTGAGTCACATGCGGCTCCGAGCTACCGAGCTACAAAGCGGAAGGGGTGGCAATCTCACAGTTGGACAGCCGGACCACGTCGAGGGACAAGCATCAAACACTTAAACGGTGGACGGAGGCGCGATCAGTGCTACAGCAACCCCATGGTGTCGATGCGGCCTCAAGGGCAGCTGTGTAAATTACAGGGCAAGAACCCAGGAGTGGGTCAGGAGGGCTTGTTGCAGCGCAGCGGTATCCAGGCTTAGACCTGGAAGAGTTAATTCGCAGTAGACGGGAAAGGGCTGAGGCACAAGTGTAAGAAATAATAGGGGAGGAGCCATTGCAGTTGGATTACGATGAGGATAGCGTTGAAGAAGGGGAGATTGTTGAAGACGAGGAGGGAAAGCAGGGAGGATGGGGGGTGTAGTAATAATGTGCCTGGTGTGTTACAGATGGAGAAGAAAAGACGGCGTCTGGCCCAGGACAGCATGGTGCTACCCCCTGCACAACTGGTTAGGCGGCGGAATCCAGTGAGGACACTAACCTTGACGCCAGGTAAGGGAGAGAAAGGGCAAGCTGTTTTCGACTATCCCAAGGCTAAGGTGTCGGTAGGAATGGATGCACAGAGAAGCGACACTGAGGGAGAGGTGTGCCTGCTGAAAGGTTCATACGTAAAGGATACAGGGGTGGGCCCAGAAACACAAGAATTGGACAGAGATAAGAAGAAAGGGGGCAGTGGGAAGTCGACAGGTAGAAGGGCGGGAGACAGGGTCCAGCAAGGACGAGACAACAGGGGGAGACAAGGACGGTAAAGGGTTGCAGGCAGACGAGACAAAAGAGAGCCACGAGATAAAGCTCAAGAGGTTGCCATACATGGGGGTGACGAAGCCACTGGGAGCACACCTCATGTTGTCTACAAAAGAAAATATTTGGAAAGGGGAGTACATAGACATGCTGAAGTTACTGCATAGATAGCTAAGGGCAAAAGAGGGTTCAAAAGAAGAAGAGCTGGAACTGGCTAAAAGACTTAAAATTGCCATGACCATTGAAAATTGGTCGGCGGCTTTCTTGATATTTGTGAGCATATACTGCGAGAAATACCCGGAGAGGTGTGTCTCCCTTTTTAAATACATGGACGTAATCAGGAGAGCTCAGGTGACATACGGGGGCTATGCATGGCCCCATTATAAGGAAGAATTCAGGGCAAGGCTGACCTGGGATCCAGAAGCAAAGTGGGGAGAGATAGACGCAGATTTATATCAACCGACAATAGAGGCGGTTAAGTTTGGGAAAACAACCTACACGGATAGTGGGCTTCCTATGGTTTACCGCCCCTTTCAGAACGGCCCCACCCGACGGGGGGGGTGGGATACGCAGCAAAAAACACAGGGCATGCAAGGGGCAAACTGGGATTTTAACAAAGGGTCATGCGCAAGGGAATACTGCAAATTCAGGCACGAGTGCTCGAAATGTGCAGGTAGACACCCATTGGTGCAATGTTTTGGGTCAGGATACAACGGACAGGGACAACAGTTCAGCCAAGGTGCACACCAGAATGCAGGGGGCAGGGGAGGTAGAGGAGCTCAAGGTATTATGGGAAAGGGTTTGTACACCCATTAAACAACCATGCTTATGCAATGGTTGGCATACTACCCCTACCGGGAGGATGCCGCATTATTGAGAGTCGGGTTCAAAGAAGGTTTCAGGCTAGGGTATAAAGGACCACGGTCCACCAGGTGGGCAGATAATTTAAAATCAGTGAATTCACACAAGACAATAGTGCGGTAAAAATTGTTTAAAGAAGTTGAGGAAGGGCGCATGGAAGGCCCATTTACAGAGTGGCCCATGAGAGACCTGATAATTTCACCAATAGGAGTGGTACCCAAGAACGTTTCTGGGCAATTTAGATGAATACAACACCTCTCATGGCCAGAAGGGGCTTCGGTTAATGGTTTTATAGCTGGAGACTTGACATCAGTTTCATATTCTTCAGTAGATGTGGCCAGAGAATTGGTAGAGAGGGTAGGAACTGGAGCCCTAAAGGCAAAGTGTGACATAAAGTCTGCTTTCCGTTTACTGCCGGTGCACCCCGATTATTTCCAGCTACTCGGTATACAGTTCGACTGGCAAATATTTGTGGACAAGGCACTACCAATGGGCTGCTCTATATCCTGTGCATTGTTTCAGCGTTTCAGCTCCTTTTTGCAATGGGTTTTCTCGTGGCAGACAGGTAAAGAGACAGTGACACACTACCTTGACAACTTCTTTCTGGTGGGCCAAACCGTTTCAATGGACTGTCAGCAGCAGCTGACAAGTTTTCAAGAGCTCATGGGCCGATTGGGAGTGCACCTGGCACCAGAGAAGACACAAGGTCCGAGGACGGTGTTGTCATTTCTTAGCATTTAATTGGACTCGGGGGCGATGGAGGCACGCCTACTGATTGAGAAAAAGTTGCATATGTTGATGCTGCTGATAGACGACATGCTGGCTAGACAGAAAGTGAAGGTCAGGGAGGTGCAGGTGCTGCTAGGACATCTCAACTTCGCATGTAGAGTAGTACGGGCAGGAAGGACTTTTTGTAGGAGATTGTTGAAGGTCATTGGCTGACGTTACGGTGCCACATCATCACATGTGCTTGTTCGCAGGGACAAAAGAGGATTTACAAATGTGGCACAAAGTTTTTGGAAGAATTCAATGGCATCCCAATGGCGACGCCCAAAGAGTGGGAGTGGGATGTACACATATACTCAGATGCAACAGGAGCTGGGGGTTTTGGTTTGTATTGGCAAGGTAGATGGTGCGCTGAGGAGTGGCCACAACAGTGAAAAAAAGGGGGAAGGAGCATCGCCTTTTTGGAGCTATTTCCGTTAGTGGTTGCTGTTACAGTGTGGGCACAGGACTTGGCACACAGGAAGGTTATTTTTAGGGTGGACAACATGGCAGTGGTGCAAGTGGTGAATAAGCAATCTGCAAGGGATGCCCAGGTACTTAAGCTGATGCGGGTGTTTGTACTTAGTTGTTTGAAACACAACATCTTGTTTCAAGCCAGACATGTGCCTGGGGTGGACAATGACATTGCGGATACTTTGTCTTGTTCACAGTGGGAGAGGTTCCATGGTCTAGCAATGGAAGCGGACAACTGCAAGACACCTTTGCCGGCAGGGATGTGGTCCATAGGAGACAAAGGATGCTCCAGCTGGTGGTAGGGTCTTTGGCTGTATCCACTCAGAGGGCATATAAGCAGGCCTGGCAGGAATTCCTGGAAGGGGGGGCACAGAAGAGGACAGATAGGTGGGCTAGGGAGGAGGATGCTGTACAGTTTATTCTATCAATGATTGACAGAGGATTGTCAAGGGTTACTATTGCAGGCAAGCTGGCAGGGATCGCTTTCATGGGAAAGCTGTGGTGGGGGTACGCACCCTCAGCGGGCAAACTGGGTAGACGCATTCTAGAGGGTTGGGTCAGAGAGAAAGGGGCTAGGCCACGAAACGGAGACCGGTGTCTAAGGTTTTGTTGTTAAGTTTGCTACAGGTCATTCCGAGGATATGCAGGAATCAGGAAGTGAAAGTATTGTTTTCCACACTAATGTCTTGGATGTATTTTGGGGCTTTTCGGGTTTCAGAACTGGGTAGGAAAGGCGTGCCGGGCGCGCAATGGAGTGAATTGGTCTTGCGGGAAGAAGAGGTTGCGGTGAAGATTAAACAATCCAAAACATACCAGAGGGGGACAGGGAAGTGGGTAGTGATGGGAGCCACAGGTGACAGGGAGGTATGCCCGGTGCACCAGGGGTGTACATTGAGTGGGAGGCACGCTCCAGACAGCAGGTCATTTTTTTTCAGGGGCTCAGGCCACATGGTGACAGCGGTGCAGCAACTGTGGGTGATGCGGAGAGCCTTGTTGTTTTTGGGAGAGGCCCCGGACGAGTATGGTACCCACTCATTTCGGATTGGGGTAACAACGGATGCAGCAAAACAGGGCTGGGAGAAGGACAGGATAATGCGCTTGGGTCGATGGACCTCTGATTGTTTTAAAACACACATTAAGTTGCAGGAGTCGGGGTGGGGGAAGCATAGTTTTTTCCTTGTTCTTACATATGTGTCTTTGCAGGTGCTGTGGCGGGGCCGGCGTCGGTGAAGCTATCCATCTGGATAGTTGGCAATTCTTTCGTTAAATGGGTTGAGCGCCATGAATTGAGCAAAGGGAAAGGTTTGAGCCTTGGATTGGACACATCGTTGTTTAATGTTTCCTGGCAGGGAAAGGGGGGCATGCGATGGCATGAATTGTTTCCTGTTTTACACAAATCAATAAGGGGTAACATTTGTCCGGATGTTTTGATTGTACACCTGGGGGAAAATGACTTGGTTGTGCATGAGGATCTGGCCTTGTTGAAACAAATGAAAAGGGATCTTTTGGAGATTAAACAGCAGTGGTCAGGGTATTATATCATCTGGTCAGAGTTTTTTTTTTTTTTTATTTTTTTTTTTTTATTTTATTTATGCTTTTGTCATACAGAAACAGTAGTGGACAACATACAATCATCCATGTTGTGGCATTGATATAGAATGCTTGTCACATATATAATCATTACATAACTCATAGGGTGGTATAGCACAATGTCAAGGGCATAAGGATATACAGACATGGCAATCATAGAATATGCAGTGCAGTGTGAAAAACATGCAGGACAGTCTCATGAACAGCTTACGGGTATCAGATGTCAGTTATTGTCAACAGATAGGATGTGAGCGGTCACCATATATCCCGTGGCTTGGATGTAGTCGGCAGTTCCTCTGAATAGCATGTGAACTGATCCCGGCAGTAGGTCAGATCCTGCAACCATAACTTAGTGGTGGGTGCAACTCTACTTCCCCAGCAGACGGAAACCCTACGCTTAGCCATCAACAGTGCTATGGAAACAAATTTTTTGTGGGATGTCTTCATCTTAGCGCCAATCCCTAGCAGACACACCTATGGGTTGAACTCAACTGATTCTTCAATCATCAGGCCAACAATTCTTAAGATTGAGCTCCAGTATTCATACACTTTGGGGCATGCCCACGCCAGATGATAGAAATCAGCCCCAGAGGCACCACAGCGTTTGCAGGCGTCATCTTGTCGCAGCCCATATCGATGAAGTTGCACCGGAGTGCAATATAGCTGATGTAAGTATTTATAGTGTACTAACCGTAGATTCCCATTCGCCGTCAGCTGGGCCGTTAGGCAGCAGCTATCTAACCAATCCTTATCAGAGAGCGGCTCTGGTAGTACGGCGTTCCATTTGGTCAATGCAGCTGCATCTCCAGTTGGCATGTCTCCCTGTGATGTTTTGTAGAGTCTAGTGACTAGCTTAGCCTTAGATGTAGTGGTATATAGTAGTTGTAATGCCTCCAGGGTTGGTGGTTCTGTAGGGAAGTAGGGGTAGAGTGCACGCACAGCAGAGCGTAGTCTAGTATAGACAAACAGTTGCATGGCGGAGATATTGCCTCGGGCGTTTATGTTTTCTAGTGTTATAAACTGGCCACCCGGGAACACATCCGCCATTGTGGACAATTCCATATCTTTGAGGGTTTGTAGCGTGCCAGCTTCTTTGGTAACAGAGAGGGCAGAGTGGTGTAGGAGCGGCATGCTGGGTGCATACAATGGCAATTTATGCGCTCGCTGACCGAGTTCGCACCAGGCCTTAGATGTAGTTTGTACCGTATCGAATTCTCCTTTTTCAAACACTGTATGTTTGTTTACTATCATGGCCTTGAGCGGTATGGGACGAACAGCACCTGCCTCCACCTCCACATGCGGAATATATGCTGGGTCATGTTGCCAGTAGTAGGCGTAGTGCGCCTGCGCGCAGAGATAGTAAAGGTGAAAGTCTGGCGCTGAGAAGCCACCTTGATCATATGGAAGGGTAAGTATCTCCCACTTGAGACGAGGTTTCTTACCTCCCCAGGCTAGTGTGATCAAGAGAGAGCGAAGTCTGTCGAAAAAGTGTCGCGTTAGGTGTACCGGGATGTTTAAAAAAAGGTATAAAAATCGCGGAAGGATCACCATTTTCATCAGCGCTATCCGATCCGCAAACGACAGCGGCAACTTAATCCACCGGTTTACCTGCTCCTCAAGTCTGTTGATGGCTGTGCCAAAGTTAGACTGTATGACCGCCTGCGGGTCCCTATGTAGCCAAATTCCTAAATATTTTACAGTATCTACACACCATGTTAGGGGACAATCTACGTCGAACTGCTGCGTACTTTCCGTGAGAGGCAATATAGTCGACTTGGACCAGTTGATGCCCAGGCCTGAGAATCGTTCGAACCGGACATATTCCCGTATAAGTTGTGTAAGAAACCTAGCCGGCTCTCGGACATACAACACCATGTCGTCCGCATACATGGAGACTGCAAGCGGACGTTGCGAAAACCGCAAGGCCGTTTGGGCATGACGCTGCCGTAAGATGCAGGCCAGGGGCTCAAGTACAAGAGCAAATAACAGCGGCGACAGCGGACAGCCCTGTCGCGTGCCCCGCTGGATAGAGATCTTCTCCGACAGCTGCCCATTAATCCTAACCCTTGCCACTGGATTGGTATATAATAATTTAATCCAATTAGTAAAAACAAATGGAACCCCCATGCGATGCAGGACCGCGACCATATATGACCAGGATATCGAATCGAACGCTTTTGCAGCGTCGAGTAGCACTGCCACCGCTGGTAGCGTGGGCTCCAGTACGTGCATCACCGCAAAAATTGTACGTAAGTTGTGCGATGTAGATCGAGTGGGGACAAAACCCGATTGATCTGGGAGCACCATAGCGGGAAGGAGTAGTTGCAGCCGAGTGGCTAACACTTTTGCTAAAATTTTAACATCCGTATTTATGATAGATAGGGGACGGTAGGAATCGCATCTGTCTGCTGGCTTCTCATGCTTTAAGAGCGCAACCACTAGTGCCTCACGCAGGGTCGGTGGCAAACACTGGGCGTCATATGCCTCTTCATAGAGTTGTAGGAGACATGGGGCCAACTGGTCGACATACTCTTTATAAAATTCGGCCGGCAATCCGTCGGGGCCTGCAGCCTTCCCATTGGGTAGAGCGGCTATAGCATCCCGCACTTCACCCAATGTGAGCGGGAGCATCAGGAAGTCCTGCTGTCCACGCGATAGCCATACCAAAGCGATGTCATCTAGATATTGTTCAAGCTCAGCGGCATCAGCTGTGGGTCTGTGGGCATACATCCCGGTGTAGTAGTCTGTAAATGTATTCAGAATAGTCGGCGTGTCATAGTATGTGACATTAGCGGCAGTAATCGCTTGGACCATGTGCGCTCTAGCCTGTGGTTCTAGGATATGACTAGCTAACGTTCTGCCCGGCCGGCCACCCTCTCCATAATAACGCGACTTGCATCGCGTTATTTCTTGATCGGCTATGGCATTGTACTCCATTATTTTCTCTTTAATGAGTGCTAATGTACTGGGATCCGCTCGGTCACCATATTTCCGCTCCAGATCACCCAACTCATGCTCAAGCGCGGTCATGGAGCAACGTAATGATTTTAAAACCCCAGCCTGAAGGCCTATACATGTCCCCCGAATGGTTACTTTAAACGCTTCCCACAACGTTTCCATGGTCTGAACCGACCCTGTGTTTAGAGAGAAATAATCAGAAATAGCCTCACAGATTCCCTCTTTAAAGACCTGATCTAGTAATGAGGACGATTGTAGGCGCCATTGAAAGGGAAGAGGAATGTGGGATGGCAGAGTCATGTCCAGAGCCACCGGAGAGTGGTCTGATAGTGTTCGAGGTAAGTGTCTTATCTGCGTGGTCCATGTACAGAGTTCCTGCGTGCCTAGCCAATAGTCTAAGCGGGACCAGGATTGTCGCGCATATGAGTGACATGTACCTTCTTTAGTGTGCGGGTGCCTTAATCTCCAGATGTCCATGAGACCCAATGACCACATCCCATCACGTACAGCTTTAGCAGCTCTCCGGGAGGGCAGGACTGTCGTGGACACCCGATCTAATGCAGGATTCAAGACCACATTGAATTCACCACCACAGATAAGCGCCGCGGGGGATAGTTGACAGAGTTTGCACCATATTTTGTCAAAGAAGGCGGGATCATCCACATTAGGACCATATAAATTCACAATAGTTAGGTGTGTGTTATATAGCGTACCTTGCACGATTATATAGCGCCCGTCGTCATCCTCATCCACATGTGTTGGTACAAACGGAACCCCCCTCCTTACAATAATCATAACTCCCCGCGCATATGAGGAATATGAGGCAGCCAACCGAACCCCCGCCCATCTGGTGGCAACCTGCGAGACCGCCTGCTTAGTGAGATGTGTCTCTTTCAACAGGGCAATTTGGATATGATGCCGGCCCAGATAAGATAGTACCTGTCGCACCTTCTTGGCGTTATTAAGTCCCCGCACATTCCAGCTAACCCAGGAGATATTAGACCGTTTTGAATCGGCCATGTCCGCACCATCCAGTCATATAACCCACCATATAGTTTAGAAAATATGAGTCATACAAATCAGTGTTCGCTGAAGCAATCCATTCAATGCCAGTACAATACAACAGTGATCCCCAACCACCCCTCCCACCCACAGCAGCGTTAAAAAAATGCTGCAAATAGACCCCCCAGTGAACATAACAAAAACAAAGCAGTATTATTCTCAAAATACACATCTTGGAAAGAGTGGAGAAAAACAAGAACCCTGTAAAGGCGCCAAATGTGGGCCTACCAAAAAACAGAACCTTTTGGGGTATTCCCATACAGTGGGTCACTAGTAGCCCTCAGCCCCCCGCAGAGACAGGGTGGGCCGAGATAGGTAGAAATAGGCTAACCAACACAGGACCTACTAGCAAACATTTGAGGCTTACAGCCTCGACCATCCATTAAAGCCATACCTGGTAAGAAGCACTTCTCTAGACTGGAGCTTGTGATGATTTATAGTTAACCTATGAACAGATCGTATCAAACAACAATGTAATGGAAACGTTGATCCTAATACAAGGGCTATTTCCGGATCAGAGACTGATCAAACATTTTGCTTGCAAGAGTCCATCGATACAGAACTAACAAAACAGTCAGCAATATTTCCAGCAAAGTCTCACGTGCTCAGCCGTCAGAGTCGGAGTTTCCACCTCTCTCGCGTAGCGTCTCTTGTCGCTCGAGTCGCCGGGTATATTGAAGCGCTTCCTTCGGTGTCGTAAAGATACGCGCCTTCCCATTGTGTTGTATTCGCAGACGGGCAGGGTAGAGCATTGCATACTGAATTTGGAGAGCTTGCAACTTTTTCTTGACCGTTTGAAATTCCCGGCGAGCCTGCTGTACTGCAACGGTGAAATCAGGAAAGAGCTCTATCTTCATCCCTTGATATTCTAGCTTTCCCTTTTCTCTAGCCAGACGGAGCGCAGTGTCTTTATCCCTATAATTCAGGAGTCTGGCAATGATAGGACGCGGTGGAGCGCCCGGAACCGGTCAAGCAGCCAAGGAACGATGAGCCCGCTCAACTATGAGCACCTTTGAGAAGTGCTCCGCCCCCAGCAGCGTCGTGAGCAATATTTCGACGTACGTCTCCATGGGTCCGGTGTTGGTGGTTTCCGAAATCCCGGTTATACGAAGGTTGTTTCTGTGAGAGCGGGCTTCTATGTCCTCATTCTTCGCCTTGATGACCTCCAGTATTTTCTCCATGCTGGCACATGACGCATTGACCGCCTCCACGCGATCCTCCGCATTCGAAATACGCTGCTCCGCCTCTGCGATCTGCGAGTCATGCTTATCAATTTTCGATGCCATAGTATCCATACGTAGATTGAGGTGGTCAATCTTGGCGTCAATAGAGTGCAGGCTTTGTTGCATACTGAGCATCATACGTTCCAGTTTGGTAGTCGCACCAGCCTCTGGGTCATGATCCGTATCCGAGGCATTAGGCGTTGTGGCCTTGGTGTGTTTCTTAGCCTCAAACTGCAGTTTAGTCTGTTGCTTATCTGTCCTGCCCATGCTGAGATACTTCTAGCTGTCAGATCCGCGGGCAGGGGCGCCACCTGAGGGGGCAAACTACAGTGGGCAGGCCAGTCCCAGGGCACAACCGGAGCAATGCAGGTAGTTGCAGTCCAACGATATAAGCCCACTGCGATCAACCGGATGCACTAGAGGTGGATCCTAGGAGCTAGCCACGCGCACAAGAAGTCCAGAGCTACAACAGACAGACCCCAACGCTGCCAGACGGTGGTGGTGCAGGGCCTTCCGTTTAGTAGGCTACCACTGGCGAAGGAAAGCAGCTGTTAGCAAGTCAATTAGGTAGCCTCAGCTATGCCCAGCCTTAAACGATGAAGGAAGTAGTTCTCAGCTCTAGTGGGGGTCCCGATTGCAGCTTGAGAGATGTGCTGTGGTGCAAAGGGAGCTGTATATTATGGCTCGTTGTTATACATGCAAGGCAGGCAGGCAGCCAAAATCACAACGCAGAGTCTGCCCTTGGCTGTTCCAATTATCTGATGAGCAGCAGTCTGAGGCTAGGAGCAGGTGCCGCGATTAGGTGTCCCCATGCAGCGCTGAGGCCCGGCACGCCACGTAATGGGCGCCAATGGTCGCAGTGAAGGTGCAGCTGGCGCCCTGAAAAGAGTCCTCACCAATTATATCGTGCAATCAGGGCGCGCCAAGTGTATCAGGGCTGTACAGGCCTCCACAGGTCAGTTAGGCAAGGGCCACATGCAGAAGATCCGGTGAGCAGCTGTCTGAGGCAGTGAGCAAGTGCTATGATGAGGTGCCCCCATGCAGTGTTAAGACCCAGCGTGTTGCGCAGTGAGCACCAAAGACCCCGTTAAAGGAGCAGCCGATATCCTTAAATGTCACTCACCAATGTGAACTTGCAGGCAGTGCGCGCCTATTGCAGTAGAGGTCTGTATACCTCCGGAGTACATTCAGGCCAGGGCCGCACGCAGGGAGAATCTCCGCCGTCAGTCACAGGACAGCCGCACCGCAGACAGAGGCGCGGCCGGTGCCGAGGGCCGCGAGCGGGGGCCGTCAGGGAGGGACTCCTGGGGGGCACAGGGCTCCACAAGCAGATCTTCGAGCCCCCCATACTGCAATCAGATGTGCGGCCGGTGCCGAGGGCCGCGAGCGGGGGCCGTCAGAGAGAGACTCCCGGGGGGCACAGGGCTCCACCAGCTGAGCTTCGAGCCCCCCGCACTGCCGTAAGCTCCCCCGCCGCACCAGAGGCGCCGGACCGCCCTCCGCGAACCACAGGAGCGGGACCTCTCTCCACTGCCGCCGACACAGGTAGGGGCTGCCTGGCGAGCGCTTCCACTCAGCTCCCCGGGGTCGCGAAGCGGCGGCCGATCAACGTCTTTTAAGTACAGCAGGGCACAAAAGTGAACACACAGTGCGCCGGGGGCCAAGCAGATAGCGCGGCAGTTAGCGACACCCAGCAAATCACAAGTAGACGATTCAACACGTTGGGGTGAATAGATTTGTAGATCTTACATCAGGGGGCCGCCATTTTGCGTCAAGCGAGGCCCGGCAGGGTGCAGCGAGGCAAGGGCAGGCAGAGATGGCCAAATCAGGAATTAAGAACTCCAAAGCATTCCTCTGCGTGCCAGGATCAGTTACCAGCCAGTTTCAGCCATGGATGGCGCCAGGTATTGCGGATGATAGGCGGATATTTATCTCGGACAGCAGAGCCGCACTAAAATGCGGCCATCTTGCTCCGGGCTCTCTAGCGCCCCCCCATCTGGTCAGCGTTCATCCCTATGAGACAGTGGAGGGGGGCGGAGCGGCCCGCAGCAATCGATAAGGCAAGGAGGAAAATCAATAGGCATATGAGACTGTTTTGTGATAAGGAGGGTTTTGGGAGAGTGGAGCACCCTGAATTTAGGTACGCGGCGGTATACTTTTTCAGGGATGATGGGGTGCATTTGTCCCGCTTCGGTTTGGAGCTATACCTCATTCAGATTAAAGAGGTGCTAGATAGGTCATTGAGCATAAAAAGGTATCCTTAGAAGTCCCAGGTTGAGCGGGTCAGAAAAGTCGGGGGCAGGCAGGGTCTTTTCTGAGTAGTGTTTTGGTAACTAGTTTTTATATGTTTACAGGTTAAGTTGGAATCACTGACTAAATATCGAAGGTCACAATATCGACCTACAACAATATCAAAGCAAAAATATCGAAGACAAGAATATCGACATCCTATCTACATTAAGGTAAGTACAAAAATATCGGAAAAAAAATATCGATGTCAAAAATATCGCTGTTGAAAATATCGTTTTTTATTTAAGTTAAAAAAATATTCTAAAATAAAGTAAATAATACATATAATTAAAAGAAACATAGTTAAAAATATTTTAAAATGCTTAGGGGCCCATTACGATACCCGGCGTAAAAGAATCCGCCAGGCATGGAAGCGGCAAAAATCCGCCCGCACACACCGTCTGAACACCGACCACGCCATTACGATTACACAAACCGAAAACCGCCATCGGCGGAAAAACCACACAAGATACCGCCCGCCATCGTCCGAGTCGGAGTCAAACCGCCCGCCACGGACAGAAACACGCACGACAACACAAAACCGCCCGCCCTCACGGCCGACACACCGCACGTGAGATTACGATCGCACCGCCATGAGCGCGGAAAACTACAAATACACCGCCCGCCTGCGCAAACAACGCCGATGAGAATCGACACGGCAGAAGCCATGGCGCCCACGTCCCTGCACAGAAACCATCCGCTGACAAAAACAATCGCACACAACATGGCCAACAAGTCCACACAGCAAGGCACGCACAAATACACAAGCACAGTACACATCCCGAAAACACCCCCTGGACAAACAAAAACTACAAAGGCCAGAACCCCAGACACAACACACCTGAAAACAACAGACCATGAGGACACACCCACATAGGTAAGTACAAAAGCAGCACTCCCACAGACCACAACCCCTTGCAACATTGCAAACTAGAGAGGAGAGGAGAGGACACAGTGACACAGCAAGGACAGCAGCACACCACAGAAACGCACACATCACAACCACCACCACCACCACCACCAAACACCGGCACCACAAACCCCCTGCACATTACACAACACACACCGCACCAGCACCACAAACACCATGGCACCACAAAGAATGCCCAAGTTCACGCCCATTGAGCTGACGGTCATGGTCGACGAGATCATCAAGGTGCACCCACAAATCTATGGGAACATGGTCCAGCACACACCACTAGCCACCAGAAACAGAATGTGGAACCGGATCGTAGACCAGGTCAATGCAGTCGGGACCCTGCCCAGGAACAGAGTAGAAATTAACAAACGGTGGAATGACGTCAAGAGCCTGGTCAAGAAGAAGGAGACCAAGAACAGAGAGCTGGCAGCCGTCACTGGCGGAGGGAATCCCGCGCTCTTCAAGACCTTCAAAGCGTGGGAGGAGAAGGTGCGAGTCATCATACATCCCGAGATCCTCGCCGGATTAGCAGGGGAGTGGAGGCTGGTAAGTACAAACTAATGTATACCAGCACACCGCTATGTACTCACATGCACTACCACCATGCCACAGCTCCCAGGGACAAACACCCCCATATCCAGCACACAATACACAACACATCACACACACATGCAACAGACACCACCACACACAGCCCAAACAGAACAACTGTAAGATGCGTGGGGACATGTGTACACTCAGCCAGCCACGTAACCACCAACAGGTCCCCAAATATGCCAGAAGCGCCACAACGAGCACCCACCACACCCATGTGTCCGCCATAGCTGCACTAACCGACAAGTAACAGGTAAGTGGCAGGAACACAAAGTGCAGTGGGTGGGAGGGTGGACAGCCCAAGTACAAAACACACCAGGCCCCTAGTCCCACAGCACAGCAAGGAGGAGCATCCCCCACACCCCACAGCCACGTGTCAGCCACCGCAGTGCACAACGACAGCCGAAAGGTAGACATCACGGTCCACAGCAATCGGTGTCAGTGGGTGTCCAGCCACCACCACGACCCACAACACCCCCCACCCCCACAGACCTGCAACATGGAGCACCCCCGCTTAGAACCATGTGGCATCCAGTACAGTGCACGCACGAACAACCTGCAGGTGGGAAACTGGACAGGGCTGGATTACTGGAGGCATGAGGACCGTAACACGACCAACACATGGGACATGTCACGTAGCAGACGAACACGCAGCACCGCCCACCGTCACGAACAAGTGAACAATGTGCACACGGACATGAACCACAGACTCACACCTCACATGACCCATCACAGACACAGCAACACCCAAGGAGCCACGTCTGCATGCACAAGCCACACTGAATATAGTACCACACGGCAGCCACTGTGCAACTCATCACACACAACCGAAACACCATTGAAGTCCTGTCCATGTAGCCCCTACTGCCTGTCAACCACACACCCCACAACTACGCCTATGTAAGACAAACAACACTAGACGCAACAGAGCGGAACAACATAAATGCACACGAACACCACTGAACCCATCAAACACACAGACACACCATGCACATACAACATACCATCCATCCCATCCGTCAGCCCCAGTCTCATGAAAGGCATGTCATCCGCACAGCTGCCACACATACAGCAGTCACGCTAAGATACATGCCCATGACCAACCATGTGCCAGAAGTCAATGAAGCGCACGACACACTGTGAGCAACAACACACAACATGGGCCACACCCCCCCACGAGCACTGCAGTGATGCACATGGCACAGGGCAGCACGCACACCAAGGAGATGGGACAACTGCAATACGTTGGCTGGCACACAACCATCACTCACTCATAACGATGCGTCCAATGCCATGTCCAGTAATCACAACAGACAGCAAATATGCAGGCCATGTCAGGCATGCACACACCTCA